>CAUYLG010011427.1:0-10828 GCA_963573385.1 Cacajao melanocephalus | reverse complement strand
GGTCTACATCTCTGTTTTGGTACCAGTACCATGCTGTTTTGATACCAGTACCATGCTGTTTTGATTACTGTGGCCTTGTAGTATAGTTTGAAGTCCAGCAGTGTGATGCCTCTGGCTTTGTTCTTTTTGCTTAGGATTGTCATGGCTATGCAGACTGTCTTGTGATTCCATATGAAGTTTAAAGTGGTTTTTTCCAGTTCTGTGAAGAAGGTCATTGGTGGCTTGATGCGAATAGCATTGAATCTATAAATTACTTTGGGCAGTATGGCCATTTTCACAACATTGATACTTCCTAACCATGAGCATGGAATGTTTCTCCGTCTGTGTCCTATCTTATTTCGTTGAGCAGTGGTTTGTAGTTCTCCTTGAAGAGGTCCTTTACATCTTTTGTTAGTTGTATTCCTAGGTTTTTTATTCTCTTTGTAGCAATTGTGAAGTAAAAAAGAGTTTACTCTTGATTTGGCTCTCTGTCTATTATTGGTGTATAGGAAGCTTGTGATTTCTGCACATTGATTTTGCTGAAGTTGCTTATCAGTTTGAGAAGATTTTGGGCTGAGACAATGGGGTCTTCTAAATATACAATCATGTTGTCTGAAAATAGAGACAGTTTGACTTCCTCATTTCCTAATTGAATAAGCTTTATTTATTTTTCTTGCCTGATTGCTCAGGCTAGAACTTCCAATATTATACTGAATAGGAGTGGTGAGAGAGGGCATCCTTGTCTAGTGCCTGATTTCAAAGGGAATTCTTCCACCTTTTGCCCGTTCAGTATGATATTGTCTGTAGGTTTGAGGCAGTGAAGTTGTAATTTAGAACAGAAATTTCTCCAATTTGTTTTTAGCAAAACCTACATGAGTGCCTGGCACAGTGGCTCACACCTGTAATCCCAACATTTTGGGAGGCCGAGGAGGGGGGATTCCTTTAGGAGCTTGAGTTCAGGCTGGACAACATAGTGAGACCCATCTCTAAAAATAATTTTTAAAATATTAGCCATGCATGGTGTCATGTGCCCATAGTCCCACCTAGTCTGGTGGCTGAGGCAGGAGGATCACTAGAGGCCAGGACACTGAGGCTGCAGTGAAGTAAAAGATTATGCCACTGCACCCCAGCCTAGGTGACACGGTGAGACCTTGTTAAAAAAAAAAAAAGAAGAAGAACCAAAGAAGAATCTTTGCAACACAAATGGCCATTAACGAAGAACAGTGAAAAGTCAGCAGGCATTCCATAAGAGGGAAGTCGTCTTCATGATTTAACTCTACCTTATATGGCTAAAAATACAGTTAGGTTTACAAAGATGGCCAATTTAAAGTCCTCTGCACTGACTTTGTGTCACTTACCTAAATCCTATTTTCATTTGTGAAATGGGTCAGATTGCCTCTGTATTTTTCATCTGAAATGGGTGTTGAATTTAGGACCCCCCCCCACCCCACTACAAACACAGCCTAGAAGTTTATACCTTTATTTATCTCAAAGCTATTTATCAGTTCATGCTGAACGTATACACACATTATGTGGCTAAATTGGACTATACGTTGTTTCCATTCAAAGAAACAGTCCAACACTTACAAGTTAGCCTAGGCTATAGACTGTAGGTCTTTATAAATCACTGACAATGAAAGCTATTAACGTTTTTTATTAACCAGAACTTTGGCTTACCTTTTCCAGTACAGAAACAACGAGAAGAAACCAAGCAGCGACAGCTCTCAGATAAAATAATTTCCTGTTTAATTTTATACTGCAGTTTCCTTGCTTTTGATTGCCATATAACTTACTCAATTTCATTGTATAAACTGATAAGTACACAGGAATATATACATGAGAATGGCAGGGTCTTCTGATTAGTTTTTTAATTTGGAATATCTGTGAGACATTTTGACAATCACAACACAATAGGCAAATACCTTAAATTCTCTTTAGGGGAATGGTTGTTGTTGTTGTTTTTAATAGAGATAGGGTCTCACTCTGTTAGGGTGAAGTGCCTTGGTGGAATCATAGCTTAGTATAACCTCAAACTCCTGAGTTCAAGAGATCCTCCTGCCTCAGCCTCCCAGTTAGCTAAGACAGATTTCAGGCAAGCACCAACGCACCTGTCTAATTTTTAAAAAAATTGTAGAGATTAAATCTTGCTGTGTTGCCTATGCTGCCTCAAATTCCTAGCATTAAGTAATCCTCCCACCTTGGCTTCCCAAAACACTGAGATTACAGGCATGAGCTACTACATATGGTCTCATTATGGTTACTTAAAAATAAAATCTGACTTAGAAAAATAGCTTTTAGCTACTTAAGCCTTTTTTTAAAGCTTTTGAGAGGTCATAGGAGAAAGATGTTATTGTCAGACATGACTGACCAATTGCTTTTTTGCTTTATCAGAGAAAAGGACAGATAAGTCAGCGGTATCTGGAGCCATACGATTGAAAATCAATGTGGAGATAAAAGGAGAAGAGAAGGTTGCTCCATATCATATTCAATATACATGTTTACATGAGGTAAATAAATGGAATTTTATTAATATAAATATAAGAAATGTTCTTGATTATGGATTACAAAACAGAATATTTTGTTTAAGAAAATCATAAAATTTGTGGAGTGGTTCCCAGACTTCTGACTCTACACTAAAGCAGGTGATGTACTGGATATCACAGATTCTGTATATTATTTCTGACAAAGTTTTTCTCTTATGAGAGTTTAGAACAAGCCTGTAAGGCAGGTGTAAATAGGCAATAAGATAATAATGCATAAGTAGATAAAAAATAAATTATTGTTCTTCCAAAGAGGAAAAAGACTGTTAAAAAATATCGATTGAAGGAACAAGTCATGCCAAATATTTTGGAAGCATTAAAGATATAGCAGTTTGGTAATGCCAGAGAGGAACAAATCATAATTGTGTTTGAGAACTCTGAATTAGAGCTCAGATTTTATTGAAGATTTAATTAGGACTGTATTTATAACTAGAAACATAAAAATGCGGTGCTGTTTTAATGGCTTTGGGAGCCAATGTAAAAAGCGGTTAATTTTCTTCCTGTTTCTGAGTAAAACAGTTTCATACATATTGCACACTCCTCCATGTTTACTTCTCTTTCCACAAACATATGAGTATAGAAAGAATGAAGATGTGGTTACCCACCCAAAGGTAGGGCCTAGTTGGCTTGGAGAGAGATAAGCACCATCCAACATCAATCCAAAGCACAGTTTCTCTAATTCCCTTTTGTGTCTCAGTATAGACACACAGATAAATCATCTTGGGAGTCTATTGAATGTTTGTCACTGAGAGGTTAGTTAGAAGTGTCACTGGAGACTTTCTCTGGTGCAAATGATACTTGTCTCGTATCAAAAAATATGAGGTGAAGCTGAGGAATGCACTCTTCTTTATGTTCTTCAAAGTATTGAAGTGACTTCCTAAGACAGAAAAAGACAACTGAAAGATAGCTTTACTTTTTGCATATATTTCTAAATATATTCATGAAAATTTATACATGTAAATATTTATAAGCCATTTTAATAAAAAATGAGGAACAGTGTTTAAGTCATGTGTATATTACACAGTAATTAGGTATAAGACCTAGGCTTAATTTCATAATCACAGTTTGTTGTCAGTGATATCATTCCCACAAGAAAGGTGATTAATTTTTCAGACCAAGAAAAAGAAATCCCTTGAACTGGCATGATGAAGAACTCTGGCCTTCAAGTGTGGGCAGAGGGATTCACAGTCAGAGGAACAGCAGTACACTTCACTTTACAGAGTCTTTCCTACTGGTCCAAGAACCAGAAAGAACTAAAATCTAAGAAAAAGTCCTTCCATTTACCCTGGCTTCATCAAAGTAGCAGTTCCTAAACTTAGAAGCAAAAAGGAATTGAGGGTAGTAATAGTTTTTGCATTACAAAATTCTCAAACATTCATTTTCAACCTCAGTTCATTGCTCTGACTCTTACCATTTTGCAGTCCAAACCCTTTAGTATCATTTACATAGCTAAATTTTGCCTTAACATAGTCAAAATCACATTATTCATCCAGGGCACTGTAATTTACTCAGAATCCCTGAATGCAAAATATGATGTGCCATGTATAAATATTTTCATGCAAAAACATTTACTTCCTTCTGCAAATGGTTTGATATGTACAAAATATTTTAATAACTGATTCTATATCATTTGCATCATGGAGTCACCAATGACATCTCTAACCTCTCAGCTGCAGTGTAATAGAATCCAATTCTGAGAGCGGAACTCAAAGATGTGTTTTAATAAGCTTTCCAGGTGATTCTCATATAAAGTTTGAGAACCAATGCCTTATTCACCGAGGAAACTAAAACCCTGATTTTTCTGAAGTTACTGTCAGAGACACATCCAGAACTATTATGGCATTTTGTCCCAAATATTAAACTATGTCCTTCCTTCCCATATTTACATCAGTGCTTTTATTCGAGCAGAAATCAAAGCAGATTTTGAATAAAAGATGAATTGAGTTCGAACAAAAATTCAAGGTATTCCCGTTGCTTGTAGATCCTGATGGAACACTGGAGGCAATGACAGTGCAAGTGCATTTTACTGAAAGTTTTAGTTAAATATTTCTGGCCTATTCTGAGGAATTACTGAACAATTAAAAACCACTTTCTTTTAGAATCTGTTCCATTACTTGACTGAAGTGAAAGCTAATGGTGGAGTGAAAATCCCAGATGTCAAAGGGGATGAAGCCTGGAAGGTTTTCTTCGATGATGCTTCCCAAGAAATAGTCGATGAATTTGCTATGCGTTATGGAATTGAATCCATTTATCAAGCTATGACGTAAGTACTACAGAACATTTACATGGTCGGTATCTCTGTTAAAATATAAAGAAAGAAAGGAACATTCATCTCACTTCTAATTCAAAAGAAGCTGATTCAAAAGAGGATTTCATTTCACTGTGCTTGTTTGATGCTGACTACTTTCTCTTATAGCTATAAAATATTAATTATTTGGCAATCACTACCACCATCCTCCAATCCTAGTTCCCTTCTCCAATTGTAGTTCCTTGACAAATAGTATCAGCAGCACCTGGCAACTTAGCAATGCAAATTATCCATCCCATCCCAGACTTACTGAATCAGAAACTCTGAGGGTGGAATCCAGCAACCTATAGTTAACAAGTCTTCCAGGCTATTCTCATATACTGCAAAGTTTGAAAGCCAGTGACTTATTCAGTATCTGAGATAACTAAAGCCTTGGTTTGTCCACGGTCACAAAGCCTGTTCCTGAGAGAGACATGTCCAGAGTTATTATGTTGTCTTGTTCCAAATATTAGACATTGTCTTTCCTTCTCATATTTATATCACCACTGCTAATTCAGTTAAAGATTTATTTAGCACTCATAGAACTCAAACACTATGAAAAATGTGATACTACAGAATTGACTGACACTTATAATTTCAATAAGGATTTAGAAATGAATTTCAGTAAGGGTTTAGTAATGAACAGAATAATTCATTATTTCCCCATAGTTTACTTTTTGCACCTGGTCTAAGTTTATAATTGTATGTGGTTCAGATACACACTGTGTGTAATATATAAATTATTTATATGCATATATTAGATGACTTTTTTTATATTAACAATAAGATCACATTTTCATGTGAACTGAGTAGATACTGGTTCAGATAATCAGTCAGTTTCAACCATCTTAATGAAGAATGAAGACTGGACAAAAATCAGTGTTACTTTTCAAAGCTTACTGTTCATAGCCCTTAATCTCTAATCATAATTCTAGAACAATATAATGTAAGAGTGAATGGTAATTACTGATAGAGAATTTGTGCATGTTTTTTCAGTACATAGAATACCCTGATGCTAAATAATAAAGATACACAGATTCTTAGACATGGAGAAAAAAAAAAAAACTTAGAGATCCCCCGATTGAACCTCCCTCTCAAATCTAGAAACTTTGTTGTTGGATCCCTGGTGGATGGTCATCATCCCTTTGTTCATCTGCATCAAGTAACAGGGAGCTCACTACTTTGGAAGGAACTTGCTTTATAATTGGACAACCATAAGGGAGTCCGTGACTTTGACATCTGTTGCATCCCATGCCAAAGGCTAGAATTCAAAACACCTAGTATAAAGTTATAGCACAATTAAAATGCAACTATCATGAACAGTCTAAGGGAAATGAACTGTTCTGCCTAAAGAAAGATAGGTTAAAAAGTCAAAACAACCTGCTTCTGGATAGAATTCCATTAAAAGAAAAGATCAAGTTAAATGTATTCTAAAATATCTCTGTAAGCTAATGTTAGATTCGTTCATTTCCATGTTTTCTGTGTTCTAGGAAACACAGTCATGTTAATATAGAAAATGGTAAATATGTATCACATACATAGTTGAAAAGAGGAGAATTAGCCCTTTCTTATTTTATTATATCGTGTAATATAGCAACTCTTGCCTCTCATCCTAAGGAAAAGATCAGTATTATTTTAAAAATATTTTGGATATTTATTTGGTAGCAAGTGACCTGCAGGTAAATTGAGTCTTATTGTGTTTATAAAACTCGGGAATGGCAAAACTCCTGTACACACTAGATAACTGTCTAAAGCAGGGGTTGGCATTATTTTTTTCTGTAAAGGGCCACATAGTAAATATTTTATAGCTGTACCAGTCTCTGTTACACTCCTCAGCTCTGCAGTACTAGTACAAAGCAGCTGTAGATATTAACAAATAAATGGAAATGGCTGTGTGCTAATAAAATTTCATTTTAAAAAAACAGAAACTCAGGATTTGGTCCGGATTTGGCATGAGGGCATGAGGGTCATAGATTCACTGATCTAAGGAGTGAAAACAAGGCAGATAGATATAAAGAAAAATAATGCCTTAGGTTTTGTGATTCATTGATCATTATACTTCAATGACAACAGTGTGGTAGATTATATGTACTTGTGGTTATACATTTCATTTGATACTGATATTTTTTATGTATGGCATGTTTCTTTTAGCACTGAATACTTATCATGACAATTCTAATGTTTTTCCCAGCTTGGCAAAACTTTAGACAGGCTTCTTGCTGCTTCTATCCCCCTGACATCCCTCTCCTCCTAGCCCTTGCAGATTCCAAATGACCTAAACCCACAGGCCTCTGACCTCCTTTCCCTTAGAGCATTTACTTTAGAAAACTTATAATTGTAAATTCTATCTCTGCTCCTTCGATATATATTAAAGAATAAAAAAAAAGCCCTTGCCTGATCTTCTCCCTTTTGCAGTAGCCTTAATGAAAATTCCCTTGTCTAATTAACTGTGGTGCAATTTTTGCTTTGGCAGTATAAAATTTTCCATTACTTTGCCAGAAGAAAAAAAAAATCTGTTGACAATCTGATCAATCCTAAGGAAATTACTACCAACATAGATACAATCTCTACTGTGACAATAGAGATTTTTATGAATGCAAATATTGTTTATTAGTTATTATATTATTAGTTATTAGAAATTATTGTTTTATAAAAAAAATACGTGTACTCATTTTATATTATATATTAATATAAATGTAATCTGTAATTACATCCAGGAGAGAGAATAGAATGGAACAGCATAGAGGTGCACTTAAATTCTATTTTAGGATTTACAAATTGAAATTTTGAAGAGAGGAATCATATCTGTCATTACTGCTTTATAAGAAGTTCTTGATGCATGATAGAAACTCAATATATATTTGTAATTGAGTGAATCAGAAGCAGAAGTTGTTTATCAGAATTACATTTGTTTTTGCCCTCTCCTAGTATGTTTCTAGATGGCAGAGTTTTTCAGTTGCCAAAAACAAAGTGATAATGAAAAGTCTAGTTGAGCTCATATAGTATTCTGGGTCACCATTTATGTTGTATTAAGAGTTTTAGAGCACACTACACTGATTGATCATTTTTAAAAATTTGAGGCATTTTCAGAGTACTGACATTTTTTCTTTTTTTTATATAATCAACTGATTATATGTGTGTGTGTATATGTGTGTGTGTGTGTATATATATATAATTGCATTTTAGGTTTTGGGGTACATGTGAAGAAAATGCAAGATTGTTGCATAGGTATATACATGGCAATGTGGTTTGCTGCCTTCCTCCCCATCACGTATATCTGACATTTCTCCCCATGTTATCCCTCTCGAGCTCTCCATCCCCCAAATACAGCCTTTAGAGATCGTTTTAATCATACTTTTAAAATGCTTTTGCAGTTGAACTGTAACTCAGGTTCTAAGCTATTGCTGGCCAAGGGCTAACTCAACTGGAAAAAAAAAAAACTGTCTATGAATAAATCTATCTTCTAATTTAAGCTGATTGACTAATGAATCAGTATTTTTCCTTTGGTTTTGAAACCTAGAGTCAGGGAACAACAATAAAAGTAACCAGAAAGCCAACCATCCAACTAACAAAAGAACAGCAAAACCTAAAACGCAACATTTGAAGCCTGTCTCAGCATACTTCCTCTCAATTTTTAAAAACACAAAATTGGAAAACTCAGCTACAAGGAAGAAATGACATCTTGTCTGTGTAGTAAGGATACTAGTTGGGAAAAGGACAAAACTCTTTAATTCTGTGGATTTTCCTAGACACTGTTTGATCAAAAACAGAAATCAGATTGTACTTTCTTTTGGTATTTCAATACTCTGTAGGCTTAGCCACATCCCCAGGTAATTTCATAATCTTCCCCTTTTATTACAGATTTCTTGGTTTCTTTTGAGTACATTCCCATTTCTTTGAAGATGGATTTAGAGAAAAAATACATAAGGGGAAGTGTGTTTTCAGTCAGAGTCTGATAGTACACTATTGAATTTTTCTCTTGTGAATTTCTCATCAGACAGAAGAGTCTAAAACTATTTTGCTGGTAAATAACCTGAACATTAGGACTGAATGTCCCAGCTCCCCAAGGTACCTTTGGCTTACTATAAATGCACTCCCCTAACCACAGAATGTTTTCTGTGAAGGTACAATTTATTAGCCCTGTCTGTTACGTAAAAATGACCCTTTGTTCTGGAGCATGCATCAGTAGGAGAGGGATTACAATTTTCCTGTTTGGACAAGTGATTGATCAAGGACCTGAAGAACTTGTTCCCACATGGCAAATGCAACCATCCATCTAAAATAAAAACAAGTTTCTAACTAATGACAGTAAGAATGAAAGGCTGCTTCCCTTTCTAAGCAGCACACTATTTCATGTATTTTGCATCATGGGGTGAGGCATAAAACCTGTTTCCATCATGAATATTTTGGGAGTTCTTGATGCTTTTCATCTATATATGCAATGTGTATGTACCTAATAGTGTTTTGCCAGACTAAGTGTTCACAGTTCAACACATCTAGAGAATTTTATATCAGTCATTAAGGATTAAACCATCCTCTGGAGATGATTTCTGTCAAGAAAATACATTTTCTTGGTGTCTAATTAGTCATTTATTGTAACCTGAAGGCCAAGATGCCTCACAAAGTCGGAGATTCTGTTAGGCTATGGTTATGCCTCTACAATACCAAAGGAGAAGAAAGCATTAAATTGGTGTTTTTTGGTTTTGTTTTGTTTCTGACATGGAATCTCATTCTGTCACCCAAGCTGGAGCACAGTGGTGCAATGTCGGCTCGCTGCAACCTCCACCTCCCAGGTTCAATCAATTCTCCTGCCTCAGTCTCCCAAGTAGCTGTGACTACAGGCATGTGCCACCATGCTCGGCTAATTTTTGTATTTTACTAGAGACAGAGTTTCACCATGTTGGCCAGGCTGGTCTCAAACTCCTGACCTCATGATCTGCCTGCCTTGGCCTCCTAAAGTTCTAGGATCACAGATGTGAGCCATTGCACATGGCTGGTGTTTTTTACCTGGATGTGCTTAACAAACAACCTGTACCCTGGCACTGGCCATCTTTATCTAATTTATAATTAAACCAGAACTGTTTGGATGCAGTTTACTTTAAAGTCACCAGTCTATGTTAACTGCTTAAGCCAGGAGTCTACTTATAATAAAGAGTGCTGCTTAACGGACTCATTCATTCTAAAAACAACCCCATCAAAAACTGGGTGAAGGATATGAACAGACACTTTTCAAAAGAAGATATTTATGCAGTCAACAAACATGAAAAAAAGCTTATCATCACTGGTCATTAGAGAAATGCAAATCAAAACCACATTGAGATACCATCTCATGCCAGTTAGAATGGCAATCATTAAAAAATCTGGAAACAACAGATGCTGGAGAGGATGTGGAGAAATAGCACTTTTACACTGTTGATGGGAGCATAAATTAGTTCAACCATTGTGGAAGACAGTTTGGTGATTCCTCCAGGATCTAGATATAGAAGTACAATTTTACTCAGCAATCCCATTACTGGATATATACCCAAAGGATTATAAATTGTTCTATTATAAAGACACATGCACGGAGATGTTCATTGTGGTACTGTTTACAATAGCAGAGACTTGGAACCAACCCAAATGCCCATCAATGATAGACTGGATAAAGAAAATTTGGCACATATACACCATGGAATACTATGCAGCCATAAAAAAGAATGAGTTCATGTCCTTTGCAGGAACATGGATGAAGCTAGCAACCATCATTCTCAGCAAACTGACATAAGAACAGAAAACCAAACACTGCATGTTCTCACTCATAAGTGGGTGTTGAACAATGAGAACATATGGACACAGGAAGGTGAATATCACACCCGGGGGCCTTTCGGTGGGTTGGGGGGTTGGGGAGGAATAGCAGGGAGTGGGGGGATTGGGGAGGGATAACATTAGGAGAAATACTTAATGTAGATGACAGGGGGATGGATGCAGTAAACCATCATGGCATGTGTATACATATGTAACAATCCTGCATGATCTGCTCATG
>CAUYLG010011426.1:0-39188 GCA_963573385.1 Cacajao melanocephalus | reverse complement strand
AGTAAGGGTTGCTACCAGTTTCTTCTTCTGCTATCTTTTTCCCAGAAGGATACCTGCCAAATGTCAGTCTGATCTCTCCTTTATGAGGTGGCTCTTTGGATTTACGGGGGTCAGGGCGCTGCTTGAGGAGACAGTCTGTCCTTTATTCTCTTCTGGCTTTTAAGGTTTCTGGCAAAAGTGGCTGTTAGCCTCATGGGATTCCCTTTATACATGACTTGCCCTTCTTTTTAGCTGCCTTTAAGAATTTTTCTTTTATGATGACTGACATAATAGAATCGACCAAGATAAAGAATCTCAGAGCACAACGACTGCTCCTTCTGTTCAATGAAAGAAAAAAGCATAAGAAAGAAAGAATTTGAATAATGAGCAAAGTTTCAAGAAATATGGGACTGTAGAAAGAGGCCAAACTTGTGACCCATTGGCATTTCTGAAAGAGAGAGACAGAAAGGAAACAACTTTAAAAATGTATGTGAGGATATTGTCTATGAAAATTTCCACAATACTGCTACAGAAGTTGATATGCAAATTTAGGAAATTCAGAGAAACTCTGCAAGACACTATACAAGACAACAACCCACAAGACACATAGTCATTAAATTCTATGTCAACAATTTTTCAAAAAACAAACTTTTGGTTTCATTAATCTTTTGAATGCACTTTTGCTTTTCAGTTTTAATTTAGCTCAAATTTTGCTTATCTTCTTCTAGACTTGGGATTGGTTTGCTCTTGTTTTTCTAGTACCTCTAAGTATGATTTTAGGTTGTTAATTTGCAGTCTTTTTTATTTCTTGATGTAAGCATTCACTACTATAAACTTTCCTCTTAACATTACTTTAGCTGTCTCCCAGAAATTTATTTACATTATGTCTTTGTTTTATTAGCTATATTTTTTTCTTATTTTTGCCTTAATTTCATTCTTCACCCAAAAAATCATTCAGGATCCAGTTATTAAATTTCTATGTAATTGTATGAGTTTGAGAGATATCCTTGGTATCGGTTTCTATTATTATTACTGTGGTCTGAGAGTATGATTGGTATGATTTTAGCTTTTTTGGGATTTGTTGAGAATTGTTTTATGGCCAAGTGTATGGTAGATCTTAGAATGCTGGCTGTGTGCAGAGAGGAAGAATGTATATTTTGTTGAGGGTGCATAGAGTATTTTGTCAAAGTCTATTAGGTCAGGTTGGTCAAGTGTTGATTTTAGATCCCAAATATCTTTGCTAGTTTTCTGTCTTGATGATCTTTCTGTCATTGGTGTGTTGAAGTCTCCCAGTATTATTGTGTGGTTATCTAAGTCTCTTCATAGGTCGCTAAGAACTTGCTTTATGAATCCAGGTGCCCCAGTGCTGGGTGGATCTATATTTAGGATAGTTAGGTCTTTTTTGTCAGAAAACCCAGAAATAAAGCCCCATATCTACAACCATCTGACTTTTGACAAAATCAACAAGCAACAAGTATTGATAGAAGAACTTCCTACTCAGTAAATGGTGCTGGGATGACTGGCTAGCCATATGCAGAAGATTGAAACTGGACCATATGCAAAATATGTACCACACACAAAACATACACCGTAGACAAAATCAACTCTACTTACTGGCTTAAGTTGTCCTAAAGAAAACAGGCAGAGAAAAAAAAAACCCATTTGAGATGGAATAAAGACTTGTTCCAAAGACCCAAAATTATAAAACCCTAAAAGAAAACCTAAGAAATATCATTCTGGGTTTTGGCCTTGGAAAAGATTTCATGATGAAGTCCCCAAAAGCAATTGCAAAAAAACAAAAATAGAAAAGTGGGACGTAACTAAACTAAAGAGTTTCTGCATAGCAAAAGAAACTATTAGCAGAATTAACCAACAGCCTACAGGATGGGAGAAAATATTTGCAAAGTATACATTTGACAAAGTTCTAATATTGAGAATCCATAAGGAACTAAAGCAAATCAATGAGCAAAAGACAAACAACCCCATTTATGAATGGGCAAAGTACTTGAACAAACACTTCTCAAAAGAAGACATTCATGCATCCAACAAGCATGTGAAAAGATTCTCAACATTACTAATTATTAGACATATGCAAATCAAAACCACAATGAGATATCATCTCACACCAGTTAGAATGGCTATTATTAAAATGTCAGAAAATAACAGATGTTGTTGTGGAGAAAAGGAATGCTTATACACTGCCAGTGGTAATATAAATTAGTTCAGTCACTGTGGAAAGCAGTTTAGAGATTTCTTAAATGAGTTAGAACAGACCACAATGCTATCCAGCAATCGTATTACCAGGTATATATCCAAATGAATATAAATTGTTGTTTTAGGCTATTCTTATGTCACTATAAATAAATACCTGAGACTGGATAATTTATAAAGAAAATAGGTTTTGTTTTATAAAGAATTTATAAGGAAATTCTGGATAATTTTTAAAGAAAATAGGCATATTGGTTCATGCTTTTGCAGGTTGTAGAAACATGGCACCAGCATCTTCTTGGCTCCCAGGGAGACCTCAGTGAGATTTTACCCATGGCAGAAGGCAAAGTGAGAGCAGACACATAACATGGCAAAAGCAGGAACAAAAGAGAGAGAAGGGGAGGTACTAAAGACTGTTAAACAAGCTGATCTTTTGTGAACTCACTCATCACTAATGAGATTTCATTAAGCCATTTATGAGGGACCTACCAAACACTTCTCACTACACCTACCTCTAACACTGGAGATTACATTTCAACATGATATTTGGTGGGTAAAAAGACACAAATTATATAAATTGTTCTACCCAAAAGACACATGCACTCATATTGCAATGAACCAGGGTATATTGCAATCAACTCGGTTTCATTGCATCTCTATTCACAATACTAAAGACATGAGTTTGACCTTGATGCCCATGGACAGTGGATTGCATAAATAAACTGGTACATATGCACCATAAACTACTAAGAGCCATAAAAAGAATGAAATCATGCCCTTTGCAGCAACATGGATATAGCTGGAGGCCATTATGCTAAGTGAATCATTGCAGGAACAGAATACCAAATACTGTATTTTTTCACTTATAGGTGGGAAAGATGGAATATTCATAGACACCAAAAGAGAAAGAATAGACACCGGGGAGAGTGGAAAAACTGCCTATCCAGTACTTTGTTACTAACTCAGTGATGAAATCGCTTATACAGCAAACCCTGGAAACATGCACTTTTACCCATGTAACAAGCCTGCACATGTACCCCCAAATCTAAAATAAAAGTTGAAAAAGAAATGATACCTTACTCCCCATACTAATGAAGACAATATGAATGAATGAGGTGGATGCAGATTCAGCAAAACTGAGTTCTGCTCCTGGGTCATTCACTAGGTTAGTGTATTAGTCTGTTTTCACATTGCTATAACAAATTACCCAAGAGTGGGTACTTTATAAATCAAAGATGTTTAATTGACTCTCAGTTCTGCAGACTATACAGGAAGCATGGATCGGGAGATGTCAGGAAATTTACAATCTTAGTGGAAGGTGAAGTGGAAGCAGGCATGTCTTACTTGGCTGGCGAAGGAGGAATAGAGTGGTGGGGGAGGTGCTACACACTTTGTAACCATTAGATATTGATAGCCATTACTATCACAATAACAGCAAGGAGGAAATCCACCACAATGATCCAATCATCCCCTACCCAGTCCTTCCAGTAGTGAGGATAACAATTCCACATGAGATTTGAGCGGGGACACAAATCCAAACCATATCAGTGAGAAAATTGATAAAGCAATGCTAGTAATCTTTTCAAAGTAGGCCTTTAACAGAATGCCTCTTAATAAAAATATACACAGAGCAACAATGTCTAGGCTCAGTATCAATTAGCACAGAATTATTAACAAGACTCAGTGAACCTTATCTTCTTCATTTGTAAAACCAAAGCCCTTTGGAGTTCTAACCTTACACGACTCTGTGTGATAAAACAGCATCTACATACAGGCCTCTACATTTCCTTACGGAAAAATACAAATATATATTTATTTTAGTAATGCCTTTGGGAAAATAAAAATGTCAAAGTGGGATAACTTAACAGATTATGTAAATATTTTGAAGTATATTTCATCAGTTACTCTTAAGCATTTGGATTTTTATATAAAAATTAAAATGCACTATGTGAATGATTTATATCTTCAGAGTAAAATGCATATTTTTTTCAGAGAAATTACTATGTGACCCTATCAATTGTTCACAGAACAAATGTTGTTATACTTTACTAAAGCAATAGACTGTGTGTTGCATTAAACTGGTTTATATTTGATAAACAATAAACTGCACAAATTCATGTACATGATATGATCAGTTTTACCAGATGTACACACCTGTGAAAGTAACAAAACAATCAAGATAATGAGCATATCTGTCATCCCCAAGTTTTTCTGCAGCACTTTCAAATCTCTCTCCTTCCCCATCTCATTTCCCCCATGCCCAGAAAGTTACTAATCATCTTTAATTTATTGTGTGTTAGTTTGACTTTTCTAGAATTTTTTTTCTCTTTTGTGGTGTGGGTGTGTATGTTTAATAAACGGAATTGTAAAACATAACATCTTTTGTTTCCAGCTTTTTTAGCATGGCCAAATAATTTTGAGAATCACTTATATTGTTTGTAGCAATAGTCCAATTCTATTGTTGGTGGCAGTTAGAGTGGCTATTTTAATATCACACAAAAAGTAAATTTAATATCACACAAAAAGAGTAAATTTTACTTGAAATAAATGGGATTTTTTCATAGTAATAAAGGAGCCAATTCATCAAGAGGCCATAAAAATCTGAAACATTTCTATTTCTTTTAATGAACTTCAAGTAAAATAAGGAAAAAGTGATAGAACTGCAAGAAGAACTAGACAAGATCACTTTTATAGTTGCAGATATTAACACCACTCTGAATAATAGGTAGATCTCAGACAGGAAGTTAGTAAGGATATTGAACACATAAATAGCATTATTAACCACAGTGACATAATTTATATTTATAGAACACTCAATCTAACTGCAGCAAAAACACATTCTTTGCAAGTTTCTATGGAACATTTGCCAAGATTGTATTCTGACTTATAAAACAACTCTTAATAAATTGAAATGTATTCAAGTCTTACAGAGTATGATCTTTGAACATAATTTGTTTATCAATTCACCTATTAATATGCAATTAAAAATAATAAACACTTCTCAATTTATAAGATACAGACTATTTTAGGATCTGAATATTGTTAAATAACTAATTTGAAATCCTCAAGAAACATGGATTATATTAAATGTGTATATTTCAATCAGTGAAATATGTATATTTCAAACACTATAAATACATATATTTCAATCAGTATGTCTTTCAAATAAACATGCAATAATATGTGTATTTCAACATGCATATCTTAAATACATGTATTTCAAATACACATTGAAATATGTGTGTTTCAATCAGAAATATATATATTTATATATATGTATATGCTTATATATATATTTCAATGACCAAAGAATAGCTTTTTGTCAATTGTAGGATACAGAACAGAAATTGTAATCAAGGTAGCCAGTTCTCTTAAACATTATTGGCTTTATTTAAAATAATTTATTTTCTATTTTTTTGGTTGAAGTATTAAGTTTTGAAAGTTTCTGATCATTTTGGTGTGAAAACAAGGTAGGTGATTATCTAAGTCAATTTTATTTGAGGTTAAGAAATTCTCTCTAAATCACAATGATCAAAAATATGTTCTATAAAATTGTTTCTTCTATTTTTGGACTATAGTATTTTATTTCTTACACTTAAATATACAGTAATTAAGCATACTCTTACAACGGTATAGCTGATTCTAGTAATGTTTCTTTATTGCAAAGTCTGAAGAGTGTAACTCAAGGCTTGGTTTTTCTGGGAAGCCAGACTAACACAAAATTTGGTACCAATAAAGGTTCTTTTTTATTTTTTATTTTTATTTATTTATTTTTATTATTCTTTAAGTTCTGGGGTACTTGTGCAGAGAGGGCAAGTTTGTTACATAGGTATACACATGCCATGGTGGTTTGCTGCATCCATCCCTGTCACATTAGGTATTTCTCCTAATGTTAGCACTTCCCAATCCCACCCCCCTGCTATCCCTTCCCAGTCCCCCTACCCCCTAAACAGGCCCCAGTGTGTGATGTTCCCCTTCCTGTGTTCATATGTTGTCATTATTCAACACCCACTTATGAGTGAGAACATGTAGTGTTTGGTTTTCTGTTCTTGTGTCAGTTTGCTGAGAATGATGGTTTTCAGCTTCATCCATGTCCCTTAGAAGGACATGAACTCATCCTTTTTTATGGCTGCATAGTATTCCATGGTGTATATGTGCCACATTTTCTTTATCCAGTCTATCTTTGATGGGCATTTGGGTTGGTTCCGAGTCTTTGCTATTGTGAACAGTGCCGAATAAACATACGTGTGCATGAAAATTTCTAAAGAAAAATAATTTTAAGAATGAGTTTTAAAATTTATAGTGGGGTTTCCAGAATAGGCTTTCTAATCTAGTTAGGTTTAAAGATACAAATGTCTTTATTTCCAGTAATGTAAAGCTCTTATAGTCTATGTACTTAACTTTTTATAGAGATACGAAAACTGTGTAATATATACTGCTAATCAACCAAATACAAAAAACCAGGAGATAGATGACTCAATATGACACCTTCAAACATTTTTGGAAAACTAACAAATACAATGACATGAGTTAATTCTTTTAATGTTATTAGACAAAATAGGGGAATAAAAGATGAGCTTAGACATTTGAGTTCTCAGCTCAAGCATCATATAAACAACTTAAGAGATTTAATGTATATCCAGAAGGAGAATCTTATTTCCTGTAGTTACAGGGCTGAAATTGCTGAATATCCAACTCAAAACCTCACTCTGTGACTGGCTGAAGTACAACACAAGTCAAACTCCCAGGCTTGCATTTTGTCTATTCTTAAAGTTAGGGCTACTATGGAGGGAAAGACCAAGTGCAAGCCATTATAACTATCTTTACCTAGGAAAACAGTAAGTTACAAGCAATGCCACATTCCTGAGAGAATTGCAGAGTTTTTGTCACCATGAAGGATTTAAAGGTTGCAGGGGGAGTAATTCCCATATTGTCTTTCAACTCACCTATTTGGCTTTTGCAGAAGATCCCTAAATCTTGAAGAATGACAGCAGATTATCATAAGCTTAACCAGGTGGTAACTCAAATTGCAGGTGCCATTAGAGTTTTTGTTTTTATTACATTGCTTGGGCAAATTAATACATCCCTTGATATCTGATATGCAGTTATTGACATAGCAAATGCCTTTTTCTCTAGTACTATCTATCCACCAGAAGTATTTTTTTTTTTCAGCTAGCAAAGCCAGAAATTCACCTTCACTCTCTTACCTGAGGATATATAAACTCTCCAGCTCTATGTCATAATTTGGCTTGCAGGGATCTTCATCCTCTTTTCTTTCCACAAGACATCACACAGCCCCATTACATTGATGACATTTTACTAATTGGATCTAGTGAGAAAGAAGTAGTCACTATTTCAGACTTATTGATAAGAATTTTACATGTTAAAAAAGGAGAAATAAAAGTTATTAAATTTCAGAATTCTGTATCTAACAAATTTGTGGAGGTTCAACGGAAGCAATATTGTTAAGGCGTATCTTTTAAAGTGATCAATGAGCTGTTGCATCTGGTCTCTACCACAACAAATAAAGAGGCACAATATCTAGTGGGCTTCCTTCGATTTTTAATGCAACACATTCCACATTTTAGTATGTTTACTTCAGCCCATTTACATAGTGGCCCCAAAAGCTGCTAGTTTTGTGTGGGGTGTGGAGCTTAGAACAAGAGAAGGACAGGTCCAGGCTCTGGGCAAGCTGTTTAGCCACTTGGGCCATATGATCCAGCAGATCCAATGGTACTTGAAATGTCAGCAGCAGATGGGGATATTGTTTGGAGACTTTTTCAGGACTCTGTAAGAGAGTCACAGTATGAGCTGTTATGATTTTAGAGCAAGACCCTGCCATTATCTGAAGATTGCTATTCTTCTATCGAGAAACAGCTTTTGGCTCAAAACTGGGTCTTAGCAAAGGCTTAATTCTCACCCATGGGCAACCAGTGGGTGAGATTTAGTTGGAGTTTCCTCTGGAGAACCTCAATGAATACAATGACTGACTTCAACACACCAGGAAGGTAGGGGGAAAAAACATAACATCAACCCAAGTCAATTCAAAACATTATTAGATAAAATAAAATGTGGTTGTCTTAGTCATTATATTTTGCAGTGCTTTGTTACATAGACTGTGGAGGGCAAAATAATGGTCCCCCAAAGGATGTCCTATTTCCTGAAAGTTGCAAATTTATCATCTTACATGGAATAAAAAGACTTTGTAGATGTGACTAAGGACCATGAGACTAGGAGATTATGCTGGACTTTCAAGGTAGACCCAATATGATCACAAAGCTTCTTAAAGGAAAATAAGGAAGCAGAGTCTGAGTCAGAGAAGGTGTGTTGATAAAAGCAGAGGTCAGAATAATGCAATTGCTGGCCTTGAAGATGGAAAAGGATCATGAGTAAAAGAATATAGGCAGACCCTAGAAGCCTTTCAAGTAATGTAACACTGTTGACATTTTGATTTTGTTCCAGTGAAGTCCATATCAGAGTGTGACCTCTAGAACTGTAAAATAATACATTTGTGGTCTTTTTAAAGCTACTAACTTCACTGTAATTTCTTACAGTAACAAGAGGAAACTAACACACAGACATAAAAAGTGAAACCATACCCGATAACTGCAAGTGGGATCTTATTATAACAAAATGATAAAACTTCTGCCATCAGCTTTGTGATTGTGTGGGAGATAAAGGCCTAAATGTAGGAAAGGAGACTGTTAGCAAAGTCTGCTAGAGCAGTGAGAAAATTGCTATTATGAACTGGAGACAAAGAAAACCATGTTTGCAGAATATTTAGGAAAATTGTTGCCTATGATAAATTGGAAAACAGAAAATGTACCTAATGAGTTTGTGAATGTGACTAAGGAGATTTCAAGGCAGCATATTGAAAGTGCTAATTGTCATTTTTTTCTTCTCAAGCATGATAAGGTGTTGTAAGAGACATATGTGCTAAAGGGATTTATGCTCAATTTTCAAGCAGCATTTGGAGGATTATTTCTTACAAAACACTTGTTCTCTCTTTCCCACACTTTTTCAGCTGTCAAAAAGTTTCTCAAAAGTAATAAATGTCATAGAGGTAAAGATCAAAGTCTGGGTATTGTCAGTAAAACATGGTTTTGGGATAAAAAAATTAAATCAAGGGTGTCTTGTAAGACACGTGTCTCACAGACCTTTATAACTGGCTAAATGAGCTTTTAAAAATTTTAAGGGAATCATTAAATAAGATCCCACCTTGCAGCCCTGCATAGAGAGGGAGCCATCTTGAAAACATTCCAAAGTGTGGTTCTTGTCTAATGTAGTAGACTATAATTTGATATATATATATATATATATATATATAGATATATATATAAACATTTAGGTATACATATAAGCATTTGTGTGTATATATGTGTGTTTGTGTGTATATATATATACACACAAATATATACATATATATACACATACACACACACACATATATATATATATATATATAACTCACACTGTTTTTAAAATGTTGTATCAGCTTGAGCTTAATGGGACTTAAACAGTTTAAATGAAAGTAGATTTCCAGGAAGTAAATATATCTGGCCATGAAACAAGCCAAGAAATATACCCATCTATTATCACATACTCTTACCTACAAAAACGTAAGAATATCTCAAGGAGTGATCCTAATAACTATGAAGAACAATAGATATATTTATCTTACCTTTGGAATAGAATCAAATCCGAATTAAGGAATATTCCCTATGCTGAAGGTGGGGGGCAGTAGAAGATGGAAATAGTAAGGTGTTTTTTTTTTTTCTGGCTGGATCTCAAAATTTCTACAGACATTTAACTGTCAAATGTACCCAGTTCTTTCCCTATTATTTGTAAGGTAGTATCTACTGTTATATCCCACTCCTGTCTTATAATTACCTGTAGAGTTTTCTGGAAGGAGTTACATTATATTTTTAGTGGACAGAATTCTGCTTTGCAGAAATGAACCTAGGTGCAATCCCTGAGATGCTATGATCACTTGGGATTAATTTAGTTGAATAAATTCTAAAATTCAAATCTTACCGTGTTAAAAGAATAATATACATTGGAAGTTTCAGGAAGGATTTGAGTGAGTTTAGCATGTGGAAAAGATGTGAAACATTAGGAAACTCAAGGAATATTGAGCTACATTGTAGCATTAATTGTGCTCAATGCATTATGGCCTTGTTTACACCCTCTACACAAATGCATTGACTGTATGCTTACCCATATGATTTAATGTGACTGAGTGAACATCACAAGTATGATGAAAATAGAGGCTTGGGGAGCACTTGCATATTGGAACAATTGCCAAATTTATTCAAATCAACACAGAAAATCATAAAAATAACATATTGTTAATGTTTTAAATCACTAGTACATTTCAATTTGTTATTCAGTAATTGGTAACTATCTAACACAACTTAGTCTGAGAATCAGTGTTGAAATATGGTGGATATAAAGATACTTACGGCTACTATTTATTGATATTTTTTGTGTGGTAGACATTGTATGAAGAATTTCATAAACACTATCTCAATAAATCCTTAAATCATCTCTTGAAGATTAATATCATCCACTTTAGGGTAACAATTTTGTAGTTGAGGAAAAAAAGTGTAAATTTTTATCTAAATTTATCACATTCAGAGCTAGTAATAGGTGATACAATTGGGATGTCAACATAGGTTTATTTTAATTCTAGTATCTGGGTTCTCATCTATTTCTTGATATTAATTCAAGGATCCCAGTTCTACCCTTTTTGCATCCCAGTGGCAAAGATGTGGGAAATTCTTTTCTCATCATTTTTTATGGTGAGTAAATGTGTGGATCTCTTGGTTTCTGAATTAGCAAAAATTTTATTTATGCTTTTTGAAGAGTATTTCCCTTAAATTTAGTAGGGGACCTTCACATAGTCAAACCTAGTCATAAAGCTTCCTCAAACATCAGTGAAAAACCTGGGTATGTGACGCACACCCTGTGTGGATTCAGTCTGTGTCCTTGCTTACAGATGAGATGCCCATTGCCTTCTCTTCAGTCAGTGCCTCCAAATACAAAGAAAATCGCAATTTCCTTCAAAAACTCTATTTTCAAAAATGATCCTTCCAAGATAATTTGTAATTGTTTCATCTCCAGATATGATGGAATACAAATGTTTTGGACTGATTTGGGTAAATATCCTTTTCTTTATATATATCTCAAACTTCTCAAGCTAGTTTCAGACACTGGTCATGATTGAGATAGATGAACGAAAGATGAGAGTAGTAGGAAGTGTGAAAATTGGAGGTGGAATTGAAAAGGTTGATATGAACTAACATAATGAAGTTAATTTTGTTTTCCAAATATGAAGGCATCTAAATACTAGACATATCTGACTTTAAAGGCCATATATTAATAAAAATCTAAATTAATGACTAAATTAAAGTATAATAAATTTTATATTATTACAGTGGCCAGTCTACCAAAAAATAAAATGCAAAATGCTATTTATGGAAGATATTAAGTTATACAAAAAAGTTAAAATACACAAATGTATGCATTCTATTAAACAGCAAACTTATGCCAAAGACAAGTACATATATGACACCTCACATAAAATATAAAATAATATTTGTATTTTGAAAACATTTTAATTTGTGTATTAAAAATTCATTTTATAAAAGAAATTTAAAATGCTGAGGACATATATAGCATGAATCTTAGAAGAAATATGTTCATTATTTATTGAATAAGTACTTAGGAGAAGTATGTTCATTATTTATTGTATAATAAAGAGAATTTATATTTAGGCAACGGCTTGAATTAGAAAAAAAATAGAAGAAATTCTTTAAAATATTACCAGAGTTACATAAGCAATTTCCAAAATACATCAGAGACTGAATTTTGGCCTCTTTCATGTGGCATAGTTTGTATTTTATTTTGATTGTCTTTATAATAAATACAGAATACTGAAATACCAAGCACAATATATGTCTTTTTCTCCACTTTTCAAAGGGTTTGATGTTATTTTTATTCTATATGTACATGTATTTTGAGCTTATTTGCAAAGTTTACATTGAAAATTGCCCCCTTGTGAAAAGTTGGCCCTCAGAGTTTTAATTTTTCAAAATGAGTCACATTTACACTAGTTTAAAACAACGAAGACAACTTGTAAAATCATGTGTGAAATGATTAGCTTTGAAACAGGAGTTAATACTAAACTATCATTCAATATGTTTTAAATAATGTTTATCCTTTTTTTTATAGAATGGTTGTTTGTTGTTATTTGTATCAATGCTCCGGTTCCACAGTTGCCTGTATTTTGACTGGTTTGTTCCAAACTTATTTTTCCTTCAAGTATTTTTATTATTAAGTGCATTATTTTGCAGAATATGATATTGTTGGGAAGTGCATATATTGCATTAAAACATTTCTGGCTATATTTATTTGGTTGCCTAGTATTTATAAATTGATCAATACAATTTAGTAAATGAAAAAAAAAATGTGTCTCCAATCCATTGGATCTCAAATTTTGGTGAGCATCAGAAACACCAGAAATTTTTACTGAAACACAAATTACCTTGGTCCTCTCCTAGAACGTTCTGATTTATGGAGTCTCTGGTGAGGTCTAGAAATTTACATGTTGAACACATTCCCAGGTAATGCTGCTCTAGGGGGTCACATTTTGACAACCACTGCTCTAAACCAACTGTTTATTCATTTATTTATCTGAGCTCTGCTCAGTGTAGAAGCCAATTGTAATTCATTGTGAGACAATATGGCAGAAAGCATTCCCATCTTTAGAATATCTAGATATATGTTTGGAGATGTCTTAAAAACAAAAGTATTTGAAAAACCATAAGCTTGCTCACTGCATAAATGTTATTCAAAATAAACATAAAATGCAACACTTTATTAAAGTAAAAGTATCTTTACTATTAATATACAAATGGTGAAGTGTGACAAGTTTGATATACTATAAGCCATACTTTCAATGTCTCTCATAAATACAAAACTTCAACATTTGCAGTATAATTTTTACAGTTTAGACATATATATACAGCATTTCATAGGGACATAACATATTGAAACAATAAAAAAATGTTGTGGTAGCTAACTTAGGAATATAGAATTTGAATGGAATATATAAATTAAAGAAAATAAAAGATAGTATGCTTTAGTACATACTAAGCACAGCATAGAGTTCACATACCAAAAAAGTTTTTTGTTTTTTTTAAAAACCCTTTATTTCTAATTTCACATATTTCTAACAGGGTTTAGAGGCAAATGCTAAACCATGAATATTTCTTTGAGTTGGAACAAATAGGTTTGTTCTTGATAGTATCATTTGTTTTATAGTATGCATGTTATTCTCTAAAAAAAGTATTTGCAAAATTGAATAATGGAGTCTATCTCTGTTAACTTTCCCCTCTGTGTTTCACTGTTTTCTCCTTTGCATCAGTGTAATGGGCCATAATTTTCATCTAAGCAATGTTCCTAGTCGTTCCTGGTCTAGCACTTCTCAAAGTCAGGTCCTCAGCTATTCCAGATGTAGCAATTCAGTTTGCCTTTCTAAATCTGTTCACTTCTTTGTTTCTCTTCTCTCCTATGTCAGGTTGTGATTGAAATTCTCCAACAGTGATTGTTTTGCTTACTGTCTTCCATGGGAGGCTAAAAGCAGATGCCAAAGATACTTGTTTTCATTTCAGAAAAGAAAAAAATAAGTCGTAATATTTAAATTTACATGGGCAATAATTCTGAATGTTGTGTGGCCAGAATCTCAAAAAGTGTATAAAATGAAAATTTAAAGAGGTAATATCAAATAATATATTTATGTTATAGGTAAAGTACTAAAGTAACAAACTATTTTACTAAGAATATTAAGTGTGTTATCAAATAAATATTTACCATTATATATAATATAAAATTCTTTGCTTTTATATGAGAGGAAATAATTCATCTATTAGCTTTCTTATATAATGTTAAGTAGCTGCATCTACATGGGTAAATTTAATTTTTTAAAAAAGGAAAGGTGGGAGCTGGAAGAAAATTATGTTTTTTCAACAACTTCTGTATGTGAGGTCTTTTTATAAATTTCTCATTTGCACATATAGTTGTTTCATATTAAGACATTCTTAAGTCCATGAATAAAATAAGTTTTTGAAAATTTATCTTTTAAGATTGAAGTAGTTCATGTCTGTAACCATCCATAATTTAATTTCAGCCTATACTGACACATCCATATGCAATTTCAATGTGACTAAGTATTAATGCTTTAAAGGGTTACTAAACAGATGCAAATATTTTCTTTCTAAAGATAAATAATGCTAACAAACTTATTGTTAAAATATTTCCACATACTCATAAAGTTTGTTAATAAGTACATTAAATCATTATGGTTATAAATATGATTATAAAAAACTTAAAGGAGGATTTACCTCAAGTGTTTACCTTATTTTCTGTGAAAAAGAATATTGTGAACCTCATAAATAATTGTAATATGCTATTCCAATATTTCCTAAACTAACTAATGAAAAATATTATTTTTACCACTTGAGCTTTACATATTTTCATCAGTGATAATCTTATCACCAAAAAATAAAGGTTGATTTATTATTCTAAATAAAATCTATACAAATGGAAATAATGATGACCCAGGAAACACCATAGTAGTTTGATTGATTTTCAAAAGTTTTCTGTTGTCTTTATCTTAACAACTGGCAAAATTTAATTTCCACAGTGTCTAGAATGTATTTATTGTTTAGAAAAACAATACAGAACAAATTAGAATATTTCATGTGTGTGTATATAAAGAATTGTTTTGACATATATTAAAGTAAATTATACAGTGTAGTTTATTAGATTTTATATGCAAGGTAAAATAGTATGAATTGAACTTATTTACTAACTATAATTAAGAGAGCATCATTTGAGTATCTCAGGTCTAAGCAAAATATACTATAATGATGTTAATTGTAGTTTTTTTTTTAATAAAGCAGAATGTCATGCTAATTAAAAGGCACAATACATCTTAATTTTTTAAAAGAAGAACCATAAAACAAAGGTATGATCACAAAGTTACAATTAATTGTTGGCACACAAATAAATAATTTGATTAATAAAATCTGTTTATATAAATATTTAATTCAAAGACTAAGATCCATATGAAGTTTGCTGGATCAAATAGCCTTTGAAAAATGCTTTTATAGGTATTAATATTAAAAATAAAAGAAAAATTAAGAAACATTACATTAATGTTAGACATTAGTATCAATAGAATGGCAATGTCTTACCCCACAAAAATAATAAATAAATCTTTAAAAATACAATAATTAATGAAACTCATTTGACATCATTGTAAAATATGTTGACACACTAATTTGTGCCAGTTTTGAAAAAAATGTGTTAAAATTCTAATATTACTCTTTCCTCTTATATGTTGTTGAATATAGATTGTCACTGCCTAATTGCACCTAATCTATCAAGAAATACCAGTTTTTGGTGATATCTTTGCCTCTTGGTTTAAAATATCATAGGGTTCAAATTATTTTAACAGTATTTATATTCAGTCAATTATTTTGACACTTTATACTAATACTTAAGAGTACTCTCAGACAATAAAAATAACATTTATATGGTTATATGTATATGTTTAATCTAGAATAAGAATGAAACAGGTTATTTCAGTTCTACTCATATTTTACAATTTACTACAAGCCATCTTTTATTTTGAAACTTTTATAAATAATTTGGAGCATTCCATTGAAATATTAAAAAAAATAGTTTATCACAGTATTGCCTTGCTTCAGCATGGCATGGATTTCAAGGACAAGAGGTAAGGACCACTCAGGTAACTGAAACAGTGCACTTGAAATAGTCTGACTATAATTAGTTTCAGATTATCTGTTAATTTAAGATCACTACACTACATGAGTGGCAGGAAATTTAACATCATATATATACATATATATATGTATATATATGAAATGTATGTCAATTTCTTTACAAGGAAAATCCAAATAAATGAGAGAAACAAATGTCAAACTGAGAAAACACAAAAATAGTTTGTTATTTATTATGATTTCTGCACTCTTGAAGTAAAGCACAAATATAACAATAGTAAACATGCGAAATGACTTTCTCAGTCATCCTAATTCTTTTACCATCAGTCTAAAACCATGTGGCCATATTCAGAAATAATTAGCATTCATGGCTATTGCTTCATGGACACTTTACTAAGCTTGTACACTTTGCACAAACAAACGAATTCAAGTATTTTGACCTAGTTTTAGTACACTGTTACTAAACAAAACGAACAACAAAATAAACACAGCAAAATAAAGCAAACTGGATGATCAGACAAACATAAACTAAATAGCAACAGTCAAATCTATCAAAGACCAGTTGGATAATCAAGTTAGTTAATATGACCTAACTGGTTTGTCTGTTTGTTTAGATGCTACTCAAATTCTTAGGTAGGCACAAAAATTCTGTTCTTTTCTTTAGAATTTGCCAAACTGGAACACAAGGAGAGATTCTCGCATTATAACCCTGCAGTTTATGGCAAAGACACTGTGATGATTTGGTGCCTTCAAATGTAGATGGTCATATTCTGCCCTGCTGTAGCCAGAAAAGTGAGGAATTGTATAAAATTACTTAGTTGTCTCTCCTTGGCTGATAGTTTCAAGCACTTCGTAAATAAAAATATTCATGAGTTGCCTTAATTTTACATTTAATTATCATCAGATTATCTCTACAGAGAGACAAGCCCAAAGCAGGTTTTTGCAATGCTAAATATTGTTCTAATATTCCATTGGAACACATTCCCTATCCTGTCACTATTTGAGCTATAATACCACCTGAAACACCAAAGGTTCTGAAGGTTACAGGGCCTAAAGAAACCTTTGGCTCTCAATGTTAATAAACCTGCTCCCAAGTGGTATGTATGCTTATGATCAGAAACACTTTTAAGAACCTTACGTACAAGTTAAATCATATTTCACTCTCTTACCTCTGGGAGCTTGCATAGCTTGGAATTTAATAAGTATTTTATTCTGGTATAATCCTAACAAAAGATATTAGAAAGTTTGTGTTGAATATTTAAGGAATGTCTTCAACCAAAATTGTTTATCAAAATCTTAAAAGAACTTCTAGCTAGAACATCCAGAATAGAACACATAGTGGTATTTAATTGTTTATCATTTATACTTTTATGGCACATTAAAAAGTTAAATAATTTCTCCTTAATTTTGTCAACCTGAAAATTTTAATTTCCATTAGCCAATTACATTTAATGATGGACCTTTAACAGTTGGAAAATTAGTTCTTAAAGACTATATAAAACCGTGGGATAAAAATATATCTGAGGATATGATTTGAAATATTTGAACACTAAAGACTTGTTTTTTGATAAATTATTTAAAAAATAAATGATAATCACATATATATAAATATATCAAGACACCATATTGATATTGTTCCCATTTCAATTTACTTTATTTGAAGCTGAGGGCAGAAATCAATATTATTTCACTCTCAATACATTTATTTTTGTGTAATCCATTGTGAATGAATAGGACATATATAAAGAGATAGAGATTTAGAAAGTCTTTCTAATCTAATTTTATATACAACTAATATTCTTTCAAATGGGTAACAATTTTGATCTGGCACTTTAGTCTATCAAAAATCAATGTTGAAAATGCACTAAACCATAACTTGAAATGAGTTCTCCAAAGTTTTCCACTCTTAATATCTGCTAAAGATAACTGGCTCTTTCAAGCCTAGGTTCCCTGAAATTCCCCTGATAAAATGAGTAACCATTATTAAGTGCCTTCATCTTGAAGTCGAAAGCCACTTTAAAAATCTATTTGCCCAGAATAGGACTTATACACATGCAGGGCATTCTTACACATGTAGCTCACAACGTTGTTGTTTTGTTTTCTTTTTTCCTTGACCACTATTTGTTAGAGAGGTTAAAATATATTTGTTGGTTGTACTAAATATAGTTCTTAAGAAATAGAGCACGTTAGCCATATAATGTACTCCAGTACTTCAGACATAGAATCAAATTGAATAACCAAGTGTTGGTGCCAGTCAGGTCTCCATACCAAAATTCTTAACAAAATTAACAACAACAGCAACAACAACAACAATAAGAAAAGGAGTGGACCATGGGCAGGAGTATTTGATCATATGTATATGTGTACAAGCTATTCCAAGCTAGAAGTTTCCCAAGAAATTAAGGTCAATGGAATAGTTTTGGTTATAGGGTCACTGCAATCCAAATGCTCTTTGTAGTGTTGTTCAAGCCCCTGTAACATTGTTATGCTTTGCTGTCATCTTCTTTTGATTGAATGATGTCATTAGACACTTTAATTTCTATAGTTTCTGGATTTAGCACTTCTTTCCCATTTTCTTCCTTTAAAGGCAATTTTCTGGAAGATAAAAAATAATACGCTTCATTTTCTGAGGTATTTAAAGAGATATACCTTAACATTTCAGTTACTGTTTTGTAGAGAAAATATGCTCCAATAATATGGTAATATTTTATAAATACTAAATAAGTTACTGTTCAGTGGAGAAAATATGCTACAATAGTTAGAAAGGAAAAATTAAATTTATGAAAATAATATAAAATAGATTAAAATATGATCTCAAAGAGAATAAAAACAATTACATTGGCCTGTTAAAAACATAATGCAGAAAGATGAATGAAATAATATATTTACAGATTTAGATGCACTAAACTGTTCACTAAAGGGTGGCTTAGATTTGGTAACTAGTTGTTGATATCAAAAATATAATTACATGCTTTGGAAGGTAAAATGCCAAAACATTTTAAAATGTCAATTATGTGATTTATTAGTACTAAATTTTCTCTAGTGAAAACAATTAAATTGTTGTCATATTCTGTTACGTAAAATTTAGAAAACAGTCTGGGCATAGTGGCTCATGCTTGTAATCCTAGCACTTTGGGAGGCTGAGGCAGGTGGATCACTTGAGGTCAGGAGTTCAAGACCAGCCTGACCAACACAGTGAAACACGGTATCTATTAAAAATACAAAAATTAGCCTTAAATCACTTGATCCTGGAGGTGGAGGTTGCAGTGAGCTGGTATCATGCCACTGCACTCCAGCCTCACAACAGAGTGAGACTCCATCTCGAAAAAATTAAAATAAAAATATAAAATTCAGAAACTGAGTGAATTAACAAGAATTAACAATATTCCTTGAAACTTAATGCAAATGAACATATTTTAGGACTTGCTCACTTTTTAATATTTACTGTGCATGTTTTCCTTTGTCCCTCATAGTTTTTTCTTGTCACTTTTATATCACTTTATAACACAGTTTTTGAGTTGTTTGCAATTGTAACTTATGAAGCAATGACAACTTTATTTCTTAATATCAAGACAGCCTCACAAACCTTACTTCGATGTCAATTAATTATGCTTTCTAGATTTTCCAAAAACTTGCAAATTCAATTGTTTCCCATTGAGTACATGATATTTGGAGGTGAATTTTTCTCCCTTAATAACATACATTTTCCACATCAAAAAAATTAAGTTAGAAATAGTATTCAAATCCATCTCTGTGACTTTAACCTTACTATTTTATGATGGAGTGAAAGTCACTAGGCTAGTTCCTTTGGGATTTATTTTATATTTTTGAATGAGATGGGTAAAACATTCTGCATATCAAAGCTAGCAGAACTAATCAGTCAAAGTAATTTATAGGCAAAAACTAGTAATATCCATTCCTGGGAATGAAGAAACATCATACCAATGAGAGCAGCTCTTTTATATATGTTATAAATAGTACAGTCTCAGTTATTCCTTTTTACTATTCACAGGTACTAAAAATATTGACAATAAAAGATTATAAAAGCAATGTGTCACTTCTAGCATCAAAATGTAGAGAAAGTTAGAGTTCTGATATGAACTTAGCATAATTCTTAATATATCTCCCACTCATGAACTATATACTAAGTTTTTAATGAATCAGCGTTTTCACCAAATTGATAAGTTTGTTTCTGTGTATAGAATTTCTTGCCACTTATGTTTAGGTAAAATTTTTTTAAGATTACTGTTAATCATATTATTTTGTATTGGTGTTTATTTTCTATAACTGAGACATAGAGTATTTATTAAATTACCTTTTTTCCCCAAAATATAGCTCACACCAAGAGCATATTCATAACTAGTTTTCATGTATATCTCTTGTTTCTAAAGGGGATAATACAGAACTCACAGCTAATACAGTTAATTTGAATTTAGACTGTAATGATCTCTAAATGCAATCACTAAAATTGCCTTGAGGATTTATATTAAAAATTTTTTATAGAGTAGAACTTTGTATTTGTATAAATATTAATTATTTCAACCCTTGTGGGCAGATAGAGGAAATTTGTGAAAAGGAAAGCATTTTCTTCATCTGTGACAACATTTTGTTTTTGATTTAGGATGAGAAACCTAAATCAGTTTACTCTGCAAGAAAATATTAGACGATATAAAAATTAATATTTGTTCTGAAAAATAATAAAATGTTATTTTGCTGCACAATAAAGAAGTGAGTGATCACCATGGTTTTCTTAGTATCATATACATCCAATAGAATACTACTGTTACTACTTGGTAATAATGCCTTTGCTTTGAATTATTCTAATTGTCCTGTGCATGAATCTAGGCAAATATTCATCTTTTCAGGTTTTGTAATATACTACAGTTTTAATAGAGCTATTAGAGATGCAAAAATAAATAACATCAAGAATGGAGACAAAGCATCATTTACTGCACAGACATTACAATGATAAACAATTTAATGTTATTTTCTCCTTTGTACAAATATTATTTCTTTTAAAAATTGCCTTGCATATATTTCACTGACATTTATATTCAAAGTGATGATAAATTTCCTGACATGTCTTTATTTCAGTAAATATAATTATTTTATTTTGAAAGTGAAAACAACACAATCGTATAAAGAAAGACTATTGTTGAAAATCTCAACACTGTAAGATACTTAACTTTCTATATTTTTGCATTAAATTATAGATATATGGTTTAACAGACTTTCACATACAAAGTTTTAATTAAAAAGTCTCAACAGAAAATGGATTTTAGATATTCACATGTACTTTCATTGAAAAAGTAAAAGCACAATTCTTTTACAAATAATTAATATTTAAATACATAATATAAACAATAATAATGTGTTATCATTGTGCCAATACCCATTTGAATATAAGTAAGCATTCCAAGCTACATACTCAGGTTCTGTTAGTGGTGTGGTTTCATTTGGCTCATTTACTGGGCTCCCATCTTCATGATTAGTAATTCTTTCATCCTCTGTTCTCATCTCCACTATTGGTTCTTTTGATCCATCTTTCCTAGAAACATAAAGAAAAAATTTCACCTGGGTTATATAAAAATGATGCCTTATGGAACAAATACAATTTAAAATCACCCAGTTTTACCTTCCTCCAAGTAAACCTAAGTTGGTTAATTTAAGAAAACCACTGAGAAATGCATTTAAATTTATCTTATCATACATTATCACGCAGAAAAAGAAAGAAATTCCACTCTGTCTAGATACCTTTTTCTGATCAAAATTGTATCAATTATTTTGCAAAATTGGTATACATTTTAAATTCTATTGTAATACTTTCTATTTGGAAAAAATGAAAATATTTTGTTAATAAAATGTATAGCTTAAGTAGCTTTCTTTCCCCTCACTAGCCACATTTTAAAATATCAAAATATTTTAAAATATTTTTAAAATGATAAAAAATTGGAAACATTTAAAAATTTTAAAATGTTTGAAATACTTCAGAAATGTTGCTTTTATTTGAAAATTTAGAAGAAAAATTTGTATGTCTTATGTTTTCTTTTAAATATGTCTGTCAATTTGTATAAAATATCTTATCTGTAACATGATTATTGACTTCTAACATATTCACGTTTTCCAAGAAAATAGTTTAAATAAAATATTCTTTGTAACACACATGCATACTTCCTCAATTATAACTTCATATTCCAATATCATTATGAAACTTCAAATATATGTGACACTGAATGTAATTTTTCATAATTGATGAAAAATAGAAAACTTACTACAAAGTTTCACGTCTCAAAACTGAACAATAACAACAAAAAGAGATAACAAGGAAGTTATTTGGTTATGACAAGGAGGGAAGTGGGACAGAAGACTTGGGAAAGAGGTACTCCAAATAAAGATTTCAAATAGGTACAGAAACAAAACAAAACAAAACAAAACAAAAAAAACTAAGGAGAGGTTGCAGACTTCAGTTTGTATTCATGCAACAGTCTTTCACAACAACATTATTTATAAATTGCCAAAATTGTAACCAACTTGTCTTTTAATAGGTGAATGGATAGTAGGTAATAGATAAGTAAGCTGTGGTCCATCAGTAAAATTGGAAATTACTCATAATATAAAACAAATAAGCTACCTTCTATAGACGAACTTTAAATATATTTACTAAGGGAATTAAGGCAGTCTGAAGTGACTAGACACTTTATGGTTCCAACTGTATGACATTCTGAAAATGACAAATGTATAAACATATTATTTCTTATCATAACGATGGATATAGGACATTAAAATTTGTTAAAAAGCATGTAAACTAGGATTACAAAAACAAAAGCAAGCAAACAACAAATCTACAATGGGCCAAAGACTGAACAGACTGTACAAATGTTGAGACTTATACAGACAATAATACTAAGGATATAAAATACTTTTGATCAGATCAAAGTTATATATTATTGCTTTTATGAGTATGTAGGTACCTCACATACACATGCATCATAATTTGAAGAATAGTGTTGATATAAATAGAAGAAAATCTAGAAGTGAATAAAGAAATTTTTAGCTCTGAATATCAGATGTCTGTAAGAGACAGTGATTTAGATACATTTAGCAACATTCTCTGATCAGCGGACCCCAAGTAAGTAAGATCTATAGAATTAGTAAACATGGATGAAAAGCCCATCACCATTAGATCTTAATGTTGTTTGTTAGTTTGTCTGTGTGTTAGTTTTTCTTATTCTTCAACTGATTACTTTAAAACAACTGCATGATACCTAATGTTTGTGATGACATACAAGATGATATTACTAGTGAAAATTTGGCTACTGATGATTCTTTTTAAGAAAATGATTCAAACATTTTTCTTGTATTAACAATTTTTACAAATATATGTGAATAAAAGCACAAAGCAGAGAGAAGTAGTAAATTTTGATTTTATTTGTTTTCCTTGCCAAAAATAAATAGGCAAACGAATATCTTTAAATTAAAAAGAATGAAATAAATATTGCTGAAAGGAAATTAAAGATTAGCAAGAGAAAATGATTAGTAGCCTCTACAATTTTTATTGTTGTTTTGAGTGATTGTTTTAATTTTAGATTTTGTTACATTAATTTTTTTCCAGAGACATTCTACACAGATACCAGCACATTTGAATGTGCTGTAGTTATTTTTACACAAATGGTAATATACTAATTGTATATAATGTGCCTTTTGAATTAACATTGGTTATTAGCTATAATCTATAAAAGGACATTTAGAGTCGCCTCTTATTTTATTATGCTGCATAGTATGCTGCTGTATGTATGATCACCACATTTTTAACCAGTGGCCAACTAATAAACATTTAGGTTATTTTTTAACTTTTTTATTACAATAAATACCATAAGTATTATTAAGTGAATATTTTACTTAACCTTGGTTGACTATATTTGAAATACACATAATTTACATGTTTAATCCCCCATCCATGGTAATTTATATTAAGTAATATCAGAATTTTACTAATATTGTCTGTAGAATTATAAACAGTAAATGAAGCAATAGTTGGTCAAAATTGTCACAAAATGTAATGTGACTAAATTTCACAATATATAGACTGGTTAAGATTATATGAATTCCTGTCATATTTTATAACTGATTATTAAATAGAAAATAGTAACAAGCATAGCATAATGTTTAGAAGGAGGTGTCCCAGAACCAAATTAGCTGGCTCTCCCACTAACTCATTGCATAAAGCTCTCCATCCCTCGTTGCTTAGTTAATATAATGAAGATGGTAATAGTGGCAAACTAATTCCTGTAGGTTACTTATAAAAGCTGATGTATTTGCAGCACTCAGTGTTACCTGCTATCACTATCCAGGGATGCATGGAGAATTCACATTAGGAAATAAATTACTAAAACTTGCAACTTTAAGAAATTTTTTAAAAAATGAAAATGTTGAACTTGAAAAATATTTATAAAATTCACCAACTTGCAGACAAAAATATAAACTTTCATGTAATCTATAGCATCATACAGAAAAATATTTGGAAGCAATACAAAATCAAATTATTTAGGACACATCATATAAATAACAAGTAAGAGAAAAGGTTAAATAACTATGAAAATGTGTAAAGAACACGAAAAGACAATTAAAACAAAGTAACCAAAAAAAAAAAAAAGAAAGAAAAGAAACAAGCTCAGACTCAACCTAAACAGACAAATGCAAATCTTAAATAACATCAAAATAAAAACTCTTACTTATCAGATTGTCAGTAATAAATTGGTGATATTTAATATTACAGAAGCTCTAGGGACATATGCATTTTCTGCTTTTATTGCAGCTGTGAATTGAATAGACTTCTATGGGCAATTTGCCAGCATTTTTCAGTTTTGGCCTTCCATTCTACATCTAGTATCTTATTGTATATTTACAAAATGTATGTGTATAGATGTTTAAAACAGAGCAGTCCATTATAAAAATACTGAAAGTTTCTTCTAAATTGTAACAGTAAAGGAGTAGATAAATAAATTATTATATCTAACACTGTGGAATACTACTCTTTTATAAAAAGAATGAGGAAGAGATTTATGTGCTGAAATGGAACACTATTGAAGCTGCATTTCTAGATGACATAAATTTGCAAAAATTTATATACATATATACGTATGTACGTAGAAATAACTCTCTGTGTGTGTGTAACCTAGTATATTATTTCTTTACAAACTATAGACCATATGGAAAATTATTGAGAAGGAAATAAATAATAATGTTAATGCTTATGTATGAAGCAGCAAATAGGATCAGTATTAAGGACTTTGATTTCTGCCTTTTACATTTCTTTGATTTTTTTAGTTTTTAAATAAAATTATGTATAATTGTATTAAATTAAATATAAAATTACATATAGATACTACTTTTGAAACTAAAATATTTGGTTACTTACAGAAACACTAATAGATGTTATGTTTTATTAACACAGAGAGATTTCACATTAAAACTGTAAAGGTCTAAATGCACTCTGCCCCTGTCAAATGTCATCTAGTCTACCATGAAAGGTAACCTTATTAAATTAAATATAAATTATATATGTTGGTACTGCTTTTCTAACTAAAATATTTAGTTACTTAAACACTAATGCTATGTTATGTTTTATTAATATTAACAGAGAGAGAGAGAGAGACAGTTTCCACATTAGAGACAGTAAATGTCCATGCACTCTGCCCCTGTCAGATGTTATCTGGTATATCATGAGAGGTAATATTATTGATTAATTAATAAGCACACCTTGCCAGAATGTAACGATTTCATGCAATTAATAAATCATGAAGACAGCATTGAGAATGATTAGTTTAGAAAAGGAAAGAGTAAAAGGGTATGCTGTGGTTACCTTAAAATACAATTATGGCTCTAAGGTTTTTTAAAACATTGATGTATTCTATGTTTTATTTCAGAATGTATAATTAATAAAAAATTTAAGTCTACTTTGAAGAATAATTTACTTGCAAAGATTTTTAACTTAAATGGAATGGAAGGAAATGCAAAAATAATCCAAATAAAACATATCCCAAAACAAAGTTAATATTGAAAATTTCATATTCCTTATATTCCTTATACCTGCGTTGGACAGGAGATATCATCACGTGACTTCATATTCTCTTTGTTTTCTCAGATTTTCTGATTAATTGCTTGTGATTCAAGTTTGGGCTCATGTATATAGCTAAAATTGAGGAGCAGGTATTTACATAATATTTCACTCACAATAACCATTGGACCCTACTGTTGTGATACTTTTGTAAGACGGAATGAATAAAAGGGAGATTAGGGCTGAACATCCAAGACCTCATTCATCTTGTGTTTTTATGAATCAATCATGATATTTCCATTTTACATATTATAGAAAGGATGAAAATGATTCAAATACGCCAATTAGACAACGGCAAAATTTCACTCGTTTTTTTGTAATCTGCGTGCAATTTTTCTCCCAGGGTTTATAACTTGCTGAAGTATATAACTCTTTTTCTGGAATATTAGAAATTATATAATTATATATCTTATAGATTTTGTTCTGTATATTCACTTTCCCCCAACATCTATGATTCTTTTTCTTTCTTATTATTTAGATTAGTGTAATTTAGTATAATAGCCACCCTTTCAGGTGATAAATGAGTTGTAACGGAGTAGTGATAAATATTTCTAGGCACATATGTGAATATGTCCACTAGAAGGTAAACCTGGTTTATTAATGCTTTTCTTTTTATTTTAGTCTTTCGACTTTCCCAGTTTCATGTATTCATTATTACAAACTATTAACCACATACATTATAATTCTTTTAACATTAGGAAAACAATCTGCTATGATGCCCACCGATAATAAACTACAAACGACAATTTTTAAAATTCAATTTTATAGACTTCCTTTAGACCAGTTTGAATATCATAGCAAAATTGGGAGGAAGATACAGAGATTTCCTGTGTATTTCCTGCTCCCACCCATGCATAGCCTCCTCATTAGCAACATCTCCCACCAGAGTGGCACATTTGTTACAGCCAATGAACCTACACTGACACATCTTTACCCCAAATTTGTACTTTATATTAAGGTTCACTCTTGGGGTTGTACATTCTATGTGTTTGAAAACATTTATAATGACATTTTCCCACAATTATTTTATCATACAGAATAGTTTTATTGCCCTACAAATCTTCTATGCTCCACCTACTTATTCCTCCCTTCTTTCCAACATGTGCAAACACTAATCTTTTTACTGTATTCAACGTTTTGCTTTTGCCAAAGCAAATCTATGTTTGTCATATAGTTGGAATTATAAAGTAGCTAGTCTTTTTAAAGTGGCTTATTTCATTTAGTAATAATCATCTAACTTTCCTCTATGTCTCTTCATGGCCTGATAGCTCTTTCCTTATTAGTGCTGAATAATATCCCATTGGTGGGGTCTACCACAGTTTATTCATTCCTCTACTGAAGGATATGTTAATGGCTTCCAAGATTTGGCAGCTAGGAAACAAGCTTCTGTAAGAATCGATGTGCAGGTTTTGGTGTAGACATACATTTTCAACTTCTTTGGGTAAATACTAAGGAGCTCAAATGATAAATTTTAAAGTAAGAGCATGTTTATTTTTTTTGAGAAGTTGATACATTGTTTTCCAAAGTGGTTGCATCACTGCACTTCCATCAGCAATGAATGAGTTGTCCTGTTGCTTCACATCCAGCAATTGGTGTTGTCAGTGTTCTGGATGTTGACCATTTTAATAGTCTTGCAGTGGTACAGCAGCTCATTTTGATTTTCATTTCCCTGGTTCATAGGGTTTGAAATATCTTTCAATAGGCTTATTTGCTATTTGTATATCTTCTCTAATTAGGAATGTATTAGGATTTTTGGCCCACTTTCCAATTGGGTTGTTGTTTTTATTATATAGAGTTTAATAATTATTTGTAAATTTCATATAATAGTTCTTTATCAGATATGTCTTTTGAAAATATTTTATCCCATTTTGTGACTTGTCTTTTTATTCTCTTAACAGTATCTTTTGCAGAGCGTAAATTTTTAATTTTATAGAAGTCAAGCTTAAAAAAATCTTTCTTTCATGGATTGTGCTTTCAGTATTGAATCCAAAAAGTCATCACCAAAACCAAGGCTACCTAGATTATCTGCCACTTTTTCTTCTAGCAGTTTTATAATTTTTTTGATTTACATTTAGGTGAATATTACATTTTGAGTTAATTTTTATGAAGGACATAATATCTGTGTCTAGATACATTTTTTTCTTATAGATTACAGTTGTTTCAGTACCATTTGTTGAAAATAACATCTTTTCACCATAGTACTGCCTTAACTACTTGTGAAATGTCAGTCCACTTGAGTATATTTATGTGGGTCTATTTCTGGGGATTTTACTTGGTTCCATTAATTTTTTTTTTATTCTTTGCCAGTATCACATTATCTTGTTTACCATAGCTTATAGGAAGTATTGAAGTTAGATAGTGTCAGTCCTATAAATTTATACTTCCAATATTACTTTGGTTATTGCGGGTCTTTTTGCCTCTCTATGTAATAAACTTTAGAATCCATTTGTCGTATTCACATAATAACTTGTGATTTTGTTGGGATTACATTGATTCTCTGGATCAAGTTGGGAAGAGCTGACATCTTGTCCATATTGAGTCTTTCTATCCATGAACATGAAATATTTCTCGATTTATTTCATTCTTCTTTTATTTTTTATCATCAGTTACATAGTTTTCTTCATACAGATCTTGTACATATTTTGTTAGATATATGCCTGATTATTTAATTTTGTGGGGTGCTAATGACAAGAATAATTTTGTTTCTAACTTCAAATTTCACTTGTTCATTGCAGGTATATTTTTTATTTTTGCATATTAATTGATTTTTGCATAGTAATCTTTTATCCTGCAACCTTGCTATAATCATTGATTATATTTGTTAGCTTTTCCAGACTTTTTACATAGACTATCATGTCATCTGCAAACAAAGAGAGTTTTATTTCTTCCTTCCTAATCAATATGCCTTTTATTTCCTTGCTTTGTCTTATTGCTTTAGTTAGTTCTTCCAGTACAATGCTGAAAAGAATTAGTGAGAGAGGATATTTTTGACTTGTTCCTAATCTTAGTTGGGGATGCTTCTAGTCACTAACTAAGATGTAAAGAATAATGTAAGCTGTAGTTAATTTTAATATCCTTTATTAAGTTAAGAAACGTCCTCCCTCATGCTTATTAAAAGCTTTCATTATGAATGGGTATCAAATTTTGTGAAATGATTTTATGCATCTATTAATATGATTTTATGATTTTTCTTTTTATGCATCTATTAATATGATTATCTTGATGTGTTGGATTTACATTGATTTTTTTAATGTTGAATCAGACTTGTATACCTGGGATAAATCCCACTTGGGTGTGATACATAGTTTCTTTATAAATTGTTGGATTTGACTTGCTAATATTTTGTTAATGGTGTTTGCATCTAAGGTTAGAAAGATATTGGCCTGTAGTTTTGTTGTCCTGTCTTTGTCTAGTTTTGGCATTTCAGTAATGCTGGCTTTACAGAGTGAGATAGAAAGTATTCTCTCTATTTCTACCTTTTGAAACAGAATATAGATATTGATATAATTTAATGTTTAAACATTTGGTGGAATTCACCAGTGAACCTATCTGGGCTTGGTGCTTTCTCTGGGGAGACTATTAATTATTAATTCAATTTGTTTGATGGATATAAAGATTTGTTTAGATTGTTTCTTTCTTTGTGATATTTAGCTGATTGTACCTTTCCAGGAATTTCTCTATTTCACTTTGGTTATCAACTTATTGGCATAAAGTTGCTCATGGTATTACATTATTATCCTTTGAATAATCATGTTGTCTGTAGTAATTATTCCTTCTTTATTTCTGATATTCTTGTGTTCTTTTTCTCTCTATATCGCCGTCTTTTTTTAATTTTTCTTAGTTAGCTTAGGTATAGACTTAGCAATTTTGTTGATTTTTTGAAAGAACCGGCTTTCCATTTTAATTCTATTGATTTTAAAATTTATTTACTTCCTGTACAATGTTCATTATTTGTTTTCTTCTGCTTACTTTGAACTTAATCTGCTCTTTTATTCTTAGTTTCCTGAGGTCGAAATTTAGGTAATTCACTTAAATTTGTCTTATTTTCTAATATATGTATTTATGGAAATCTCCATCTTAACATTGTTTTCACTTTACCCCCAAAATTTTGATTTGTTGTGCTTTCGTTTTCATTTAGTTTAAAATATTTAAAAATTTCTTTTGAGATATATTTTTTGGACCTATATGTTATGTAAATGTACATTGTTTAATCTTCAAGCATTTGAAGTATTTTCTAGCTTTCTTTTATTGATTTGCAGTATAATTCCATTGTGGTTTGAGAGCAGACATTGTATTATTCCTATTTTTAAAATGCTTTAAGATATATCATACTACCTAGGTGTGACCTATCTTGATGCGTATTGTAGACAAGCTTGGGAAGTGTATGTATTCTGCTGTTACTGGATGAAGTAGTCTATAGATGACATATAGAGTTGATTGATGTTGTTTGCTTAAACAGTGTCCTTACTGATTTTATTTTATTTTATCAAAATTTTTTCATTATTTCTTACTTTTTCTTTTTATTTCATTTTTTTTTTGCTTGCTGAATTTGTCAGTTTCTTATAGAGCAGCTTTAAAGTCTCCAGGTATAAAAGTGGATATGTATTTCTCATTAAGTTGTATTAATTTTTGCCTCACATATTTGTATGCTTTGTTGTTAAATATATACATGTTAAAGATAGCTATATATTACCTGAGAAATGACCACATTGTGTGTGTGGTTTTTTGTGTGTGTGTGTGTGTGTATGTGAATAATATCTGGTTGGGTCTTGTTTTTTAAACATCTACTCTGACAGTCTCTGCCTTTCAATGGATCTATTTAGATAACTGCAATTTTAAGGTAACTATTGATACAATGGATAAATATTTATTATATTTGTAACTATTTTTTTATTGCCCTATTCTTTATTTCAGTTTTTGTCTTTCACTATTTTTCTGTCTTTGGCAGTTTGATCGAGTATTTTATATGATTCGATTTTCCTTCCTTAGCATATCAGTTATACTTCTTTAACTTGTTTATTTGTTGTTCAAGAATTTTCAATATACATTTACAATGAACTGAATGAAGTCAACTTTCAAATAAAACTGTACTGTTTCATGGGTAGCAGGAGTTCCTTATAATAAGTTATTTCTAAGTTTTTCCTCTCATTCTTATATCATTGTTACCATTCATTTATCTTATACATAGTATATATACATATATATAATGAAACAAATTGTTTTCATTATTATTTTCTTATGACTAAGAATAAGAAAAGTAAAAATTTTTAATTTACCATCATGTTTTCTTTTTGTGATGCACTTTCTTTCTTTAAAAATATGTTGGGGAAAGGACAGTCTCTTCAATAAACTGTGCTAGGTAAACTAGATAGATATCTATATGCAGAAGCATAAAACTAGAACTTCATCTCTAAACATACACAAAAATCAAATCTAAATTGATTAAAGACTGAACTAAGATCTGAACCCATGAAACTACTAGAAGAAAAATTTGGAGAAATTCTTCAGGACATTGGTCTGGGCAAAGATTTCTTGATTAAGAACCCATGAGCACAGGCAGTCAAAACAAACAATGGACAGATGGGATCACATCAAGCTTAAAAGGTTCTGAATAGCAATGGAAACAATCAGTAAAATGAAGAGACAGTAACCAGGATATATTAAGAAACTCAGTTCAATAGCAAAACAATAACAAAAAGAACAAAACAAAAAACAAGTCCAATTTAAAAACGATCAAATGATCTGGAAATCTGAGTTTCTAGTTTATAGCATTTTCTACTCTGAAGAACTTGTTTAGGGCCAGCTGCAGTGGCTCACACCTGTAATCCCAACACTTGGAGAGGCTGATGTGGGTGGAGGTCAGGAGTTTGAGATCAGCCTGGTCACCATGGGGAAACCCTGTCTCTACTGAAAATACAAAAATTAGCTGGGCATGGTGGCAAATGCCTGTAATCCCAGCTACTCAGAAGTCTTACACAGGAGAATCACTTGAATCTCGGAGGGAGAGGTAGCAGTGAGCCGAGATCATGCCACAGCACTTCAGACCAGGCAAAAAAGTGAAACTCTGTCTCAAAAAAAAAAAGAACTTGTTCAAAACTTTTCTTGCAAGTCAGGCATATAGGCAAAAAATTCTTCTATTTTTTGTTTGCCTGAGAAAGGATATTCTTTCTGCTGCACATTTGAAGGATAATTTCACAGAGACGGAATTCTACACTAGCGGAGTTTTCTCTCTCAACACTAAAAATATTTCACTTCACTAAATTCTTGTTTTTATGGCTTCTGCAGAAAATTCTGGTGTAAAACTTATTTTTGCTCCATTAGTAAGGGTGATTTTACCTCTGGCTCTCTGGCTTCTTTCAGTATTTAATATATATATTTTATATGAATCATATATGTAAATTTATATATATAAGGAATATATAAATATATTATTCATTCAAATATATTCATATTAATATATATAGTATTCATTCATATATCATCTTCATATTCATATAGAAATATATTATTCATATATATTTGTATTTACAAATATATTATTCATTCATGTATATTCATATTCAGACATAAAATATAAATATATTTTTACTCATATATATGAATATTCATATATAAAATACATAAATATACTATTCATTCATATATGAATATGAATAATATATTTATGTCTATTCTTATATATGAATATATACATATTAATTTTCTGCAGTTTGAATATGATGTACTTATGTGAGCTTTTTTTTTTTAACATGTTTCAATTTGCATATTTGAAATTCCTGGATCTATGGTATGGTGCCTGACATTAATTGGTAAAATTCTCAGTCATTACTGCTTCAAATATTTCCTCTGTTTACTTCTCCCTGTCTTCTTTTTTAAATATTACCAATGTGCATATATTATAATTTTATATTTATTCCATGGTTCTTGATATTACGTTCTTTTTGTTTGTTTGTTTATTTGTTTGCTTGGGTCTTTTTTTTTTCCTCTTTGCCTTTCCATTTTGGCAGTTTCTGCTGAGATTTCTTCAAGCTTAGAGATTCTTTCTTCAGCTATTTCTATTCTGCTAATAAGCCCATCAAAGACATTCCTCTTTTTAGACTCTCCTTCTCTCTACTCATATACATGGCACATCTGTTATTGCCTATTGTCTACCTGTTAGAATTCTTAGCATATTAATCATAGTTATCTTATATTCTTAGTCTGATAATTCTAACATCATCATCATATCTAAATCTGGTTCTAATGCTGCCTCTCTCTTCCAAATGTGTTTTTTAGTATTCCTTGTAATTTTTTTCTCGATAGCTGGACAGAACATATTGGGTAAAAGTAAATGCTGTCAATAGGCCTTTAGTAACATGGTGGTAATGTGTGGAGCAGAAGAAGCGTTTATCATCCCATGATTAGGTCTCAGTCCTTTAGTGACTCTGTGACTCTGGCTGTAAACTTCAAAAGCATACCTCACATCCTCCCACAACCTTGGTGGGACAGAATGACTAGAGTGGGCTGGAGCTGGGGATTTCCAGGGGGAAACCTAGAGCAGGGTGGTGTTGGGTAATTCCATTCTCCAAGTCAGGTAGACTCCGATAAAAACCCCAAGTTAGGTTCTGATTAAACAGTTTCTTCTGAGAGTAGACCTTGTTAAGAACAGAATGCTCTGGTATATTTTTAATGTAGTTATTACCCACTTCCAATTTGAGAAACATGAGATATTTCTCTAATATTCATCGTAAGAACTTGGTTAAGCTCCTGAAAGTAAAATCCTCAGATGCATAGGACCTCCCATGACTGTCATCCTGGAGTTTTCAATTCACTGACTGGTCCACATGGAGCCTCAACCAATTCATGAATAACATTTTTTTTTCCCTATTCCAGAACTGGTTCTTATAGATGTTTCTGCTTATATGTTTCTGCTCTGATAGGTTGTGATTTTCTGTATCTGCTTCTCTGTCTCTTCAATTTTCGGGACATAGTTTGCACTACAACCACATTTTTCTTATGAATCTAAGAGAATTGTTGATTTCAGTTTTTTTAGCTTTCAGTTTATTAGGAGAGAGTAGCAACTTTTAATTTCCTTTCATGCTGGGCTGAAAACTGGGAGTATTGTTTTGGTTTGTTTTGTTTGTCAGTGTTATTCAGAAAATACAGTTGATATTTCATACATATTTCTTCAGCTTCTGAGTCATATCATACTTTCTCTTCCAACAAAGCCTTTTACACAGTCCATTCCCTCTGCCTGAAGAACCATTTTCCACACCCCTGTCCAAATACACAGGTCAGCTAGTTAATTCCTACTCCTTTTTAATGCTTTAGTTCTTCTACAACTTGATTAGATAAATATGAGTTGGTATATTATTTACTTTTACATAGTATTAATAAGAAATTATTTATTTATTTGTCATTTGATTTTTTTAAATTAAAATGTGTTTCCTGCCAGGATAAAAGTTTCCTGATAGAAAGAAATGAGTCTGCTTTTTTACAAGTTATATTCACAGAAGTTAGAACTGTCTCTTGTTGTATAGATGATCAATAAATATTTTTAATATTAATGCTTAGTAAATTTCACTTGAGTAAATAACAGTAAAAAGATAATTTGATAAAAACCTATTGTTAGTTTGATAAGGAAACTCTGAGAATGCAAGCTATATGTTAATTTAAATTGATAAGAATTAAATTAAAATATAACTTTATACTAATACTATCCTCTATGACATTGATTTTAATTTATCTTTTCTCTGCTACGAGGTGCTCTTAAAACAAAAATGCTCCAGGTGTAATGTGGTTTTACAAATCATAATAGTCATAAGTTTTGAAAACATTAAAGAGTTAGTCTCAGAATGCTTGAGATCACGTTTAGAAGCTAGTATAAATCTGAACAGTCAAATCAGCTACACCCTATTTCTCATTAAGGTTTTATATCTTTTGCAAACTTGAATAACACGTTTTTGAAGACTTGAAAGCTCTTTTCTCAAGGTAGAAGAAATGTATATAAAAATGGGGTGATCAATAATAAGCATGGAATTAGCCACATATTTTCATTTTCTCAATTCCTTAAGGTTAATTAAACTCAGCAGGATTTAAAAACAGAGCTGTTAGTGGGCAAATTAACAAATAGTAGAGTTATATAAAAATAAACAGCACGACTGCATGGACCTGGTTGTTTGCACAGTTAATTAAGCAAAGGCATGAAGGTACATTTTGATTTCTCTTTCCCTAACCCCAAAATAAAATCAATCAACAGATACTTGACACTACCTCAACTATACTTGTAATACATCCACTCATTTATGTAAGTGTAATACCACTGCCTTGAAACCAAAAAAACCCAACATTTTTCATCTGGTGTACTTCTTGAAGCTCCTCTTACCTGGTCTCCCTGATTCCAAATCATTCCTTTAAACCTACCAGGCCCAAGAATTCCTTCCTTATGCAATAGCAAAAGTCATCTTCTTTAAACTCTTCTATTAGTTTTCTATTTCAAATAAAATTCAGACTCTTTACTTTGACACAAGAACATGAAATAATACTTTGGTCCCTAGATAATTTTCTAGTCTTATATTCATACCAGTTTGTCTCTCCCGGCCTCTCATCACTAAGGTTCATTTGTCTGAACATACCAAGCTTATTCCCATGTTAGAACCTTTATATTAATTGTTTTACACCTGCCTAGAATGTTCTTTCCCTTGATTGCTATATTACTTGCTCCTTATTACCCACCCTTAAGCTTAATGTAACCTCCCCAAGAGGTGTTTATGACACAGTATCAAATAACAACTTAATATCCTGCCTTTCATTTGTTTAGTGCTTATCACTACTGGACATTTCAGTTTTAATTAACATTTATTAACTGCCTTCTTGCACAATAACTTGAACTCCATGTGAACAAAATTATTGTTTGCTTTGCTTACTAATTTGTTCCCAGGTTTTATAAAAGTGCTTATAACCTGGCATTTGTTCCATAAATATTTGCTCAGTGGATGAGCAAAAGAGAAGACATATAAAATTTAATATATATCTCAATGTATACCTTTATATATAACATAACATATATAGTATATGTAATGATGTTAGTATATATAAGATTTATTCAATGTGTTTTATCATGTGAATCTATTTAAAGAAAACAACTAAAACTAAGTTTTGTGATCTATTTGTTTAGTTAGGAAGACAAAGTAAAAGTACAGAAAATTATTAGGAGGCATAAAAGGTAATGATGAAGAAAACCAAAAATATTGGAAATGAACTGATTCCACTGTATTTACCACATCTCTTATTTGTATCTTGTTTAGTGTGCAGTAGAGACTAACTGATGTTGGTTCTTAAGTTTATTCCATGTCCAACAAATATGCAGTTTGCATTGTGTTTGAGAACAATTGAATCTAACTTTTGAACTGAAATATGTTATCTAATTGCCACCTCATGAAGTTAAAATATCCCTTACAGAATATGCATAACAAATGGTCACAGACAAACAATCTAGTAAAACTGAAATAGGCTTGGAGATGTAAAAAAAATGTAGCTATGGGGAATTGATTCTCCTATATTTCTAACCCTAACACATAATTATTGTTAAATGCCAGGCATTATTATGGTAATTTTACATATATTGCATCAATTTCTTAAGTCACACAATATGTGGAGCAGAAATGCAAATACTTTATGGATAAAGAAACTAATGTTCACAGAAGTCAGAATAACTTGTCCAAGTGTACTGGGATTCAAGCTCATTTATTTTTCCACTGGTTCTTGGAATCTTTTCACAGCTACTTAAAAATAGGCTTAAAATGGTACTCCCTTAAAATGAAATAAAGTTTTATTTTATTTTTATTTTTTTTTTGAGATGGAGTCTTGCTCTGTAGCCCAGGCTGGAGTGCAGTGGCACCTTCATGGTTCACTGTAACCGCTGCCTTTTAGGTCCAAGCAATGCTCCTACCTCAGCCTCCCGAGTAGCTGGGATTACAGGCTCATGCCACAACACCAAGCTAATTTTTGTATTTTGGTTTAGCCAATTTGGCCAGGCTGGTCTTGAACTCCTGGCCTTAGGTGATCCACCCACTTTTACCTCCCAAAGTCTTTTGACAACAGAAAACAATAAACTAAAAACAAATAAGAGGAACTTTGGAAACTATACAAACATATGAACATTAAAAATATGCTTCTCAATGACCATTAAGTCAGTGAAGAAATTAAGAAGGAAAATTAAAAATTTCTTGAAACAAATGATAATGGAAACACAAAATACCAAAACCTATAGGATACTCCAAAAGTAGTACTAAGTGGGACATTTACAACAATAAACGCCTAACAAAAAATAGCAGAAACACTTAAACAAAACAACCTGAACAATGCTAAAGCAAATTCAACCCAAAAGTAATAGAAGAAAAAAAAAATAAAGATCAGGCAGAAATAAATGAAATTTAGACTTAGAAATCCTAAAGATAAGAAAAAGTGATTTTTTTACAAGACAATAAAAATGATAAATCTTTAGCCAGACTAAAAGACAGATGAGTCAAATAAATAAAATGACAGATGAGAAAGGAGACATTAAAACTGATATCACAAAAATTCAAATATCATGGCCAATCATAATGGCTCATGCCTGGGAGGCCTTGGGAGGTCACTTTGGGGGGCCAAGGTCAGCAGATTACTTGAGGTCAGGGATTTGAGACCAGTCCGAGCAATATGGTGAAAACTCATCACAACAAAAATACAAAGATGAGCTGGGCATGGTGGCACATGCTCATAGTCCCAGCTACTTGGGAGGGTGAGAGGCAGGAGGATCGCCTTGGCCAAGGAAGTGAAGGTGGCAATTAGCTGAGATCACATCACTGCCCTCCAGACAGCCAACAGAGCGAGACTTAATCTCAATAAAGAAAAAAAGTCATTAAAAAATATTATGATAAAGTATGTGCAAAGTGGAAAACTAGATAAATTCCTAGACACATACAACCTACCAAAGCAGAACGATAAAGAAATCCAAAACCTCAAAAAACCAATTTAAGTCATGAGATAGAAGCAGTAATAAAAATTAATTAAAGAAAAGTCCAGGACTTGAATAAGTTGACTTATGAATTCTACTAAACAGCAAAGAGGAACTAATATCAATTCTACTCAAACTATTCAATAATATTGAGGAGGTAGGAAAACTCAGAAACTCATTCTACCAAGTCAATATTACCTTAACATCAAAATCAGACAAAGACACAAATAAAAAGGTCAACTACAGGACTATAGGCCAATATCTCTGATGAACACAGATGCAAAAATCCTCAACAAAGTATGAGCAAACTGAACCCAACACCACATTGAAAATATCAATCATCTTGATCGAGGAAAATTTATCCCAGGGATGCAAGGATAATTTAACATATGTAAATAAATAAATGTGATATAACATATCAACAAAATGTAAGAAAAGTAAAACATATAATCATTTCAATTTATGCCAAAGATGTTTGATAAAATACATCAATTCACGATAACACTTTAAAAAACTGTATATAGAAGTAATACAGACACTTCAACACAATAAGAGCTATATACGACATACCCATAGCTAGTATTGTAATGAACAGGCAAAAATGGAAAGCCTTTCCTCTAAGATCTGGATCAAGACAAGGATGTCTACTTTCACCACTGGTATTAACATAGTACTGGGAGTCCTAGCCAGAGCAATTAAGACAGATAAAGAAATCAAACACATCCAAAGTGGAAAGAAAGGAGTCAAATAATCCTTCTTATAATTATATCTTATATTTAGAAAATTCTAAAGACTCCAAAAAGAAACTATTAGAACCAACAAATAAATTTAGTAATGTTTCAGCATACAAAATCAACATATAATAATCAGTAATATTTCCACATGTCAACAGCAGACAATCTGAAAAAGAAACCAAGAAAGTAATACTACTTATAAAAGCTCAACACTCTGTGGGGGAGGGGCGTCCGCCAAAGGAAAACTAACAGAAAAAACTTCATCACCAACAAGCCGGACGTCCACTCAGACCCAATCTGAAAGTCGGCAATTACAAAGACGACAGGTGGATAAATCCACAAAAATGGGAAGAAACCAGTGCAAA
>CAUYLG010011424.1:0-24755 GCA_963573385.1 Cacajao melanocephalus | reverse complement strand
ATCCAAACAGTCTGTTTACAAATTACAAGGTCGTAGGTGTTATTAAAAATATCCCCGTTAAGTAAAGGCTGGTAAACTCGGGGTTTATTGTTGTGGTAATCATTTAAAAAAAAAAAAAAAGAAAGAAAAAAAAATACTGCTAAACCTAGGGAAACTATTCTGAAAAATAGAGTAGGTGGGAATTGTTCCATACTCGTTCTACAAGGACAATGTTACCCTGATATTAAAACCAAATATACAACAATAAAAAAAAAAAACTACAGGTTGATATCTCTGAAGAATACTGATGTAATAATCCTCAACAAAATACTAGCAAACTCAATTCAACAATATGTTAGAAAGATCATTTAACATGAAGAAATGGAATGTATCCCTTGGATGCAAGAATACTTCAACCTACAAAAATTAATCAATGTGATTCATTAAATCAACAGAGTGTTCAACTGATGCTGAAAAAAGCATTTGATAATCTTGACCATCCCTTCATGTTAAAACCCTAAAATAACTGGGGATAGAAGAAACATATCTCAATGTAATAAAAGCCATATATAACAGACCCACAGCTAGTATCATACTGAATGGGGATAAACTGAAAGCATATTTTTTTCTAGGAGTTGGAATGTGACAAGTATACCCACTTTCACCACTGTTATTCAATATAGTACTGGAAGTCCTAGCCAGTGCAGTTAGAACAGCAAACAAATATAGGGCATCTAAATTATAATAGAAGAAGTAAAATTCCCTTCTTTGCAGATGATATCATTCTGTATTTGGAAAAACCTAAAGATGTCATACGATAACTATTACAACTGCTAATAAATTCAGTAAAACTGCAGGATACAAAATCAATATACAAAAATTAGTAGAATTTCTATGTGTCAACAGTGAACAATCTGGAAAAGAAATTTTAAAAAATCTCATTTACCATAGCCACAAATAAAATCCAATACCTAGGAATTAATCAAATAAATAAAAGATCTCTATAATCAAAAGTATAAAATACTGAAGAAAGAAATTGAAGAGGACACCAAAAAATGGAAAAGGATTCCATGTTCATAGATTAGAAGAATAAATATTGTTAAAATGTCCCTATTCCTCAAAGCAATCTACACATTTAATGCAATCTCTATCAAAATACCAATGACAATCTTTACAGAAATGGAAAAAAAACAATTCTAATACTTACATAGAACCACAAAAGACCCTGGATAGCCAAAGTTATCCTAAGCATAAAGAACAAAACTAGAGGAATCACACTACCTGACTTCAAATTATATTACAGAGCTATAGTAACCAAAACAGCATGGTATTGCCAAAAACAGAAACATAGCCCAATGGAACAGAATAGAAAATACATCAACAAATTCGCATGCCTACAGTTAACTCATTTTCAACAAAGGTGCCAAGAATGTACACTGGGAAAAAGGTAGTCTCTGCAAAAAATCGTGCTGGAAAAAATGGATATACATAAGCAGAAGAATGATACCAGACCTTTAACTATTGTCAAATACAAAAATAAATAAATATATAAATAATGGATTGAAGACTTAAATCTAAGACCTGAAACTAGAAAATTACTACAAGAAGGCTGAGTGTGGTAGCTCACACTTGTAATCCCAGCATTTTGAGAAGCTGAAGCAGGCAGATCACTTGATGTAAGGAGTTTGAGATCAGTGTGACCAACGTGGTGAAAGTCTGTCTCTACCAAAAAATATAAAAGTTAGTGGGGTGTGGTGGCACACTCCTGTAATTCCAACTACTTGGGCAATTGAAATGGGAGAATTACTTGATCCTGGGAAGCAGAGGTTGCAGTGAGCCAAGATTATTCCACTGCACTCCAGCCTGGGCAACAGAATGAGACCCTGTCTCGAAACAAAATTACTACATGAAAACTTTGAGGAAATTCTCCAGGAAATTGGAATAGACAAAAATATATTGAGCAATACCACATAACCACAGGCAACCAAAGCAAAAATGGGCAAATGGGATCAAAAGTTAAAAAGCTTCTGCACAGAAATGGAAACAGTAAAAAATGTGAAGAGACAACCACAGAATGGGAGAAAATATTTGCAAACTACCCATCTGAGAAGGGATTAATAGCCAGATTATATAAGGAGCTCAAACAATTTCACAGGAAAGTAATCTAACAATCTGATCAAAAATGGGAAAAAGACATGAACAGATATTTCTCAAGAGAAGACATACAAATGGCTAACAGGCTTATGAAAAGGTACCCAAAATCATTGATCATAAGAGAAATGCAATTCAAAACTACAGTGAGATATTATCTCACCCCAGTTAAAGTGGCTTATATTCAAAAGTCAGGAAATAAAACATGCAGGAGAGGATGTGGAGAAAAGATAACCCTCATGCACTTTTGGTGGGAATGGAAATTAGTACAACCGTTATGGAGAACAGTGTGTAGCTTCTTGAACTCTAAAAATAGAGCTACCTATGATCCAGCAATCTCACTGCTGGGCATATACCCAAAAGAATGAAAATCAGTATATCAAAAGATGTTTGCACTCCCATGTTTGCTGCAGCACTGTTCACAACAGCTAAGATTTGGAAGCAATCTGTTTATCCATAGATGAATGGATAAAGAAAATGTGGTACATGTACATATACACAATGAAGTGTTATCCAGCCATAAAAAAAAAAAATATTGTCATTTGCAACCGCACGGATGGAACTAGAGATTATTGTGTTAAGTGAAATAAGCCAGACACAGAAAGACAAATATCACATGTTCTCACTTATTTGTGGGATCTTAAAATTAAGACAATTGAACTGACAGACATAGAGAGCAGAAGGTTGGTTACCAGAGGCTGGGAAGGGTATTGGGGCACTGAGGGGTAGGTTGAAATGATTAATGGGTACAAACAAATGGTTAGAAAGAATGAATATGACCTACTATTTGATAGCACAACAGGGTGACTATAGTCAATAATAATTTAATTGTATATTTAAAAATAACCAGAAGAGTGTAATTGAATTGTTTATAACACAAAGGATAAATCCTTGAGAGGATGAATATTTCATTCTCCATGATGTGATTATTTTACATTGTATGCCTGTATCAAAACATCTCATGTACCCCCCTAAATATATACAACTGCTATTTACCCACAAAAATTAAAACTAAAAGTAGAAGAGTTAAAAACAAAAAACAATATTCCTGAAGTCTTCCTCCATTTTGTGACCTTTGCTGTTACTCTTCAACAGAGCTCTGAGTTTCTTTGAGTGGGAACAAATTCTATACTCTTCTTTTATCTTATTTACGTTTAGCAAAATATACCATAGGCACTTTATCTTGCTGATTACCTTATCTATTAGAAACCATATTTTATTCTAATGAAATGAGTCAACATAAAGAAATCTCTGAAATCCTGGGCCTTACACCTCGTCTCACACCTCATCTCAAATATCTTGAATTCCACATGAACAGGCAATCTGTCATTTTTCTCTGCATTTTGGAGAATGTCAAAAGAATATTGATAGAGTTATAAACCATGTTAATTTGTCATTTTAAAATTTCACAAATAGTTTCTTTTTTCAGCAATGTTTTATTTACAATGTCTCACCCATATTCTCATACATTTTAAAGAGTTGGGGTTGAGGGAAAAAAATCTTAAATTTTCTCGAGGCTCCTTTGTTATTTTCTTAGTAACCAAGATTGACTGGATGCAGGTTCTAAGTTCCTTATGTAGCTTCACATTTCATGCCAGTTTAGAAAGTGTTCAGAAAATACCGGCTATGTTAAAAAAAATGCTAATCAGGTTGTAAAACTTTTTTTTTTTTTTTTTTGAGACAGAGTCTGGCTCTGTCACCCAGGCTGGAGTGCAGTAGCACTATCTCGGCTCACTGCAACTTCCGCCTCTGGGGTTCAAGCGATCTCCTGCCTCAGTCTACCGAGTAGTTGGGACTACAGGCATGCACCACCACGTCCAGCTAATTTTTGTAATTTTTTAGTAGAGATGGGGTTTCGCCATGTTGGCCAGGCTGGTCTTGAACTCCTGACCTCAAGTGATCCACCCATCTTGCCCTCCCAAAGTGCTGGGATTATAGGCATGAGCCACTGTGCCCGGGCTCGGGTTGTACAACTTTTGAACAGTTAGCCTAAGCAACTTGATATTTACTGAGAAAAAATATGTATTTTAATAAACCGATTTTAAAAATATACTGTGGTAACATTTTACTTAAAGAAGACAATAATTTTTTCTTGGAAACATGCTCAATTTAATGAATTCTTGTTGCTAAAGAATGCTTCACCTTCAGCTTGTAAAGACAAGGTAAAGAAAAGAAAAATCAAGAATGCTTTATCTGAAGTTTCTAGTATGGGTTATACTATGTAGGAGTGACTACAGAAAATCAAACCATGAAAAATGCAAGTGATTATTAAATTGTTGATGGTGACACTTTGAAAGCTTGAAAGTAATGAAAGAAATTACTAATAAAAATATATGTTTGTTTCTATAAAAATTGAAATTTGTGTAGGCCAAAAACAGAACAGAGAGGCAAATCACAACACTTACCTGTCTATGTATGTTGTGTATGTATGTGTGTACCTAAGTCACATGTAGTACACATATAGTATGTATGCACATGTTATGTGTATGTATGTGTGTATGTATAAACACACATATGGATGAATAAAATGATAGAAATTTGAGTGAGATAAATTTCGACTCTTTAATTCAGTAAAACATAGATAATAATATTCAATTTTAGTGACGATTTTGTGATATAGATAATTTTCTGCAAAGTATTTTGTACAGATTTACCATGTACCATGAAATATAATGAGATGCAATTAACAGGAAATTTATTTGAATAAATATTTTAAGAGATTAAAATATTCCACAGCACATGTAATTTAAAAAGCAAATGTTTATATGTATATATTTTTAAATATTCTGCAATTGTTTACTAATTGCTTTTTGTTCATAACAGTTAATACACTTAGGAAAATAACTTGAAATAACACACTTGCAAGTGTCAGTAGTGGTTACTGGCTTTATCAGTGATTTTTCTTCTTTGTATCTTTCTACATTTTCAAAAATGTTATCTAATGTTATCTAATCAACATCTATTTAATAATGAAAATATATTGATTTTTTATTTCCTCAAAAATGATAACAAATAGTTTTCATATTGCTTATTCTTAAATTATATACAGTCTAAATAAACCACAACAGGGTTTGGAACAAGACACATTTAAAATTTTATAGTAGTTATAAGTGTTTCACACAGGATCATTCAGAAAATAAATTTTTAGAATCCTTGAAGATTCATCAGTAGAAGTCGATCAGAAAATAATGTTTGCTTTGAATGGAGTAATACAATTACAAATTATCATAAAACATTCCACATATATATCAAAGCTGTATATAAACTCTATAAGAGCTACTTCTTCAGGACTTAGTGAAGCTGTTTTTCAAGGCTCGGCCACAAGAGGGCAGAAGAACAACATGGTTTGCGATATCCCATCCTAGAAATTGTTATATAGTTTAATTTTACCAACAACAGAATTCTTAACTATCAATATTCAAACTCTAACATCACAATGTATTCCTATGACTTTTTCAGATTTAATTAAAATGTTTTTCCTAAACTATTGGTAAAAATGGAAAAACGATAAATGACACAGTAGTGGAAACGACCATACTGTGTGCTTTCTCTAAGACTTCTGAGAGACAGTCTCAATGTGCCTGTATTTTTTATTGTAGTTTTGTCTTATTTAAATTAGTTTTCATTTAATAGACTTGGGGGATGGGTCCTTCACCAATGTACCTCAGATAGGTACCATGAAATTAGATGAAATCATCCAGAATGATAGAAGCTCAGTATGTCTGACCTATAAGGCAGATTTAGAGATCACCTGGTCCAAATTTCTCATGTTATTGATTGAGAAACTGAGGCCCTGAAAATAACATGACAAAAGCATGTGATATATTACGGCAGAGGCAGGAGTACAAGACATATCTCTGGACAACCAGATCAATCAATGTGGTGATCATCAGAAAATGTTCATGGTTTGAAGAATCATACAGAAGGAGTAACAGATTTGGCCTCTCTTTGTGCCAGATCTCAGAGATCGCAATTTGTGACTGAGGTATTAGTGTCATATGCGAACTAACATGGAGAAAGGTAACATGCCAGAGGTAACAAAAATGTTTTTTTGACACTTCAGAATCCCAATTTTCCAGGTGACCTACAGAAATCAATTTTGATCCTTCTAGAACCCATCTCAGAAGCAACATCTCTTTTAAACTGGTGTTTCAGCTTCTTCACTCCCATAATCCGGCAAGTGGGAGGGAGTGTTACAGCTCTTTCACTCCTGCAGTTTGGCAAGTTCCAAGTTCTTGTTTCACAACCAAGAGGAATGAGATATTTGGACAGCAGAGAGTGATTAATGAATAGAATTTTACTGAGGGACAGAAGGAAAGCCCTCAGCAGTGAGAAGGGACCTAAAAGTGTGTTGTCAGCTTTGAGACTATAAGGCTGAGTCCAGGGTTTTTACGGGTTTAGAATGGGGAAATGCATACTGATTCATTTATGAGTAGGCTTGGAAAAGGCACTATTCAGAGAGGTATGATAGTGTAAACAACCAGTCAGTGGCTGAAGTGAAGGCTTGGCCCAGGGTCTTGGCATGGGATCAATCAGGGGCTGGGTGCACCAAACGCGAATGGAAGTTCTAACTGCGGTCCGTGGGCTCTATCCAGAACTGGTAGTTTGGTGTTCAGGCTTTAGACTGTCATTTGTTTGAAGGTCGAGTGTCACTGGGGACCTGTCCTTGTCTGCCTAGGAATTTGTCTGTCTCCTATCACTATCGCTAATCCTGGGAAGAGTCACAATTTCCAATTAATTAATCAGTGAGTCATGGAGGCTCAGAGTGATAAAGGACCTCAGGAATATTCTAGATCAAGATTTCATTAACCCCAGTTATAAAAGAGTCAATAGGCTGTTAGCCAGTTTGTATTGAGAGATTTAGATTTAGGGAAACAAGCCTAGCATTAACGCTAACATTCAGTAGCAATATCCTTTCAGTCAACATTCTTTCACTCCACAACTAAAAATAATTTTTTGCTGAGAAAGTTTATCGTAGACATGTACTGTGATTTGAAAGGGGTTTTCAATCATAAAACATTTTGAAGAAAAACATTTACATAGTCATTTAATATTCAACCTTTCGCCTGCTGCTCCACCCTAACCCCCGTGTACACTTTGCTAACTTCCAAATACAATTCACTGACATTTGTTTGAGGGGCAGGTTTTATGACAAGAAAAGTAAGTTCATAATTAAAATATTGTTTTCTTAAGTCTTAAAATATTCTTAGCATCAGCTTGGAAAGCTTCCTCTTCCTTACAATCCCCTTCCCTATGTTAATCACTTGTCCACACATCGACTATGGCCTGAATGGTTGTGTCCCCTGAAAATTTCTATGTTGAAATGCTAATCACCATGGTGATGGTATTAGGAGGTGGGACTTTGTGAGGTGATTAGGTCATGGGGATGGGGCTGGCATGAATGGGATTAGTGGCCTTATAAAAGGAGACCCAGACAGATCCCTCACTCCTTCTTCCATATAGATACAGCAAAAAGATACTGTCTTTGAACCAGAAAGTGGACCCTCATGAGACATCAAACCTACTGGTGCTTTGATGTTGGATTTCCCAATCTTCAGAAATGTGAGAAATAAATTTCCATTTATAAGCCACCCAGTTTATGGTATTTTGCTGCAGCAGCCAGAATGGACTAAGACAACATTCAACTCCTGTTTCATTTTGTTTTTACTATTTTTAAATATGCGGGGCACCAATTTTCCTTACTCTCTTGAGAGTCGAAGAAAATAATCACACCTTTCTGTGTGATTATTTTGGATTTATTCACACCTTTCTGTGTGATTATTTTCTTCGACTCTCAAAAGAGTAAGGAATCCGTAACATCCACGGTCATGCATCATGCATGACCGTGGATGTTACGGGTTCCATTTCTGTTCTTTTAGTGGTTGCACTATTTTTTTTCTTCCTTTTTGGTTATTTTTCCTAACTAACAAATAGGAAAAAGCTGGGCACACTGGCTCACACTTGTAATTCCAACACTTGGGAGGCCCAAGCAGTGGATCCCTTGAGCCCCAGAAGTTCGAGACCAGCCTGAGCAACATAGTGAGACCTCATCTCTACCAAAAATACAAAAATTGTCCGGGCATGGTGGCACATTCATGAGGCTTAGGTGGGAAGATCACTTGAGCCCAGGAGGTTGAGGCTGCGGTAAGCTGTGATTGCTGCACTTCATTCCAGCCTGGGTGATGGAGCGAGGTTCTGGCGCAAGAAAGAGGAGAGAGAGGAGAGGAGAGGGGAGGGGAGGGGAGGGGAGGAGGAAAAGAAGAAACCGGTACAAAGGGATACTTATAAAAGTTGTAAAATCTGAGAAATGATAATCCAATAAATATCAATGTACCCACCAACTGGCTTATGAAATAGTACATCACCACAACTTTGTAGCTCATCATGTAATTTCCCTTTTTTTTCATCTCCTTCCCACTTCTCCAGCCATATAAATAATAGGGACTTATCATTTCAGTCCCTTATTTTTCTTCATATAGTTGTGTTCTATATATTTGTATCCCAAACATTATCTCATTTAATTTTGCCTGTTTTCAAATGTTTTACTAATGGAAATATACTGAAAGTGTTCTATTTGTTTCTTGACTCATATTCATTTTCCTGATATTCAACAATGTAGTTTCATAGCTATAGTTTATTCATTTTCATTACCATTTAACATTTATTTTTCTTTTCAAATAAAGTAGATGTGGAATTTTATCAAACATTTTTCTGTACCTATTGATGGTTATAATTTTTTCAGTAAGTAAACATGGTAAATTAATTGATTTTCTTGTGTAAAACCATCTTTAACATTCCTGAGGTAAACCTTACTCTGTCATTTTAAAACACTACTGGAATTTTTTTGCTAATATTTTGCTAACTATCATTGCATCTATGTTCATGAGAATGTTGTCCTATAATGTTAATTATTATGCTGTACTTGTCAACTTTTGGTTTTAAAATGTTGTTAGTTTTATTAAATGCATAGAGGATTTTATTCTACAATGACTTAGGAGTTTGTGAGATATTCAAACTTATTCCTTGGATCTTTGGGAGAAGTATTATTAAAACCAAAGCTTCTACACATGTGCAAGAGTTTCTTTGTGATATTTGCCTAGGAAAGTTGTTGAGGATTAATTGCAATGCAAATTTTTTTTTATTTCTGGAAGTTCTGTTGATCTTTTTTCTATGTATGATCCATTTTTAACAATATTTTGCTCTTTTCTTATATTTTTGATTCATATATTTATATCCTTATTTGAAACATGCTCATTTTAGAATGTTGATAATGAGTACTTTATTTTCTGCTTTGAAAATATAAACCTGTTATCTCTCATGTCAGTGTACTCTCATGTTAGATTGTTTCATTGTGATTTTGGAAATTTGGATTGCAAGTTTATCCTCAGTTTTATGCTTGACAGTCTTGTAAATGTTCGAATCGATAGAATTTCCCTCTGAAGATATCTTGTATTTGCTTTCGCAAATAGTAGCTGGTAATAGTTTTTATATTTCTCAGCTCAGGGTATCTTTGTTTTGCAGATAGCCTCAGTTTAATCTGAATGTCATTGAGGGTAGGCTTCAGGTTACACATACAAAGAAAGTCCCCACTTCCCTGCAAAGTCCCTGGAAACTAACAAGCTTCTTTTCTCAGCTCTCCATGCCTTTGCCAGGTTCTCTTTAGTTTCCTCTTTATCTTTGGCCTCTAGGAGTGACCCTTACATTTTTCTAAGGTTAACTGTACCTTTAACAATATATTTAGTCAATTTATGTATGTTTTTAGCAGAAAGCTTATCAGGTTCCCTAATGCATATTTTTAGAAGATAATCAGTAAGTCCTCCTCAAAGTTATTCCTCGGGATTGACAAATTCAATAAAATAAGTTCATGCTATACACCAGGAAAGACAAACATAAAAAGAAGAAAGAACACTCCTACCTGTTGTCAATTTATGCCTTCCTCCCTCAGAAAACATACAGTATCTATTATTAATGCTAAGAATTCAAGAAAATGAGTCTAAGAGATGTCCAACATTTTCAAAAGCTAATTATGACATATAACTGTACACATAAACACAAAGAAAGTACAGCGAATCTACCTTATTTTTAATCCTATTGGGACAAGTTCTTACTTCTCCAAAAGTCTGCTGTTGCAATCATTTGTCTTTCATCTACATCAAGTTGCAGATAACTGGGGGAGTTATAACACAAGGCAGAGAAGGGAATAAGAAAAGATAGATATGTTTCTAAAAATAAGATTTAAAATTCTTTAACAAGAAGTACAACAAATATTTCTAACACAACTGCGTTGCTGTTTCTAAAAGATCAACACAGAGTACTAATGGGTTCAGGACACACTACACTAAACAGTGTCAGGTTGGCATTTGAGAAAACTGCGAAAGGGGGAAGTTCTGTGTCAACTTCTCCTCACCCTTCTCCCCTGAAGCAGGTTATAAAAAGCTCATTTGAGAGGTGCTCTCCCTATAACCAGAAGAAAGGATCATCTTTATCCCTGAAGACACTGGATACAGACAGGAATCTTAAGAAGCCCTTGCAAAATTCCACCCTATTAGCATTAGATTATACACTGTTTACCCAATCATACTTCTCCACAGCTGTCCACTCTTCCTTAAACCTAAGTATAAAACCATATGGGCTTCCCTGTTGCTTTTTCATTTCTGAAGGCTCCCATGACACATAAACTTTGTATTAAATATATGTTTATGCTTTCCTTCTGTTAATCTGTCTTTTATCATAAGATCCCCAGGCATAAACCTAGTGTAGGTGAGAGAAAGATTAATTTCCCCCTACAATAATTACCATTGTATTATAGTGTTCCCTAATTACTTCTTCTAGGTACCTACTCCATAGAGATTCACAGATCCTTTTATTGTTCAGAAAAAAGTCCTTTTTTGCCTCAAGCAATACATAGTATTTTTCAGATACTTAGCAAACATGTTAGGTACCAATTAATGTTAGAATTCATTCTGGGACTATAGTTCCTAAAATATGGTGGTTAGGGCTGGAGAGCAGTTGTATTTTATTTCCCACTGGTATATATGTGAAATTTAAAATGACATTTTACAAACAATGACAACTTTCCCCCAGACATTGTATTTGCTTTATTGCCTTTTGGCAAAATTTGGTTTTCCATAATTGTCATCGAGTCAATGAATACTGCACCCTTTATTATTATACTTTAAGTTCTGGGTACATGTGCAGAACGTTCAGTTTTGTTACACAGGTATACGTGTGCCACGGTGGTTTGCTGCACCCATCCCCGTCATCTACATTAGTTATTAGCACCCTTTTAAGATGATAAGTTTAATGTCTGTACCATGAAAAATTGGCGTGTGTAAAGCAAGATGGAAGAAAAGGACATGCGAGGCATGTTGTGAATAAAGCAGAAGGTGTATGACTGTGTGTGCTTTTACATATGTTTTTTCTTTGATTTCCATAGAAAATTTATGAATCAAAAATTACTCTTGTTTATAGGTAATAAAAACAAGACCAAAATAATGTAAGGGACTTATCTCTCTTCACATTTTAATAAGCAGTGGTTTTTTTTTTTCTGTCTCTGACTCTTAATACAGTTTTTCTTTCTTGTGATACCATACTTATCCTCCATTCTATCAAACACTGGTCTTAATGCAGACATACAGCACTTTGTGCCAAATACATGAAATTCAGCAATCAAGCACAATATGTGGAAAGGTATTGGGGTGGTTGGTGATGCTTATAACACAAAATCCATATTTGAAGTCAGAGCCTAGTCCTTGCCCTCAGATAATTCAACAAGATCCATTAAGGTGGGTATTTAGGATATTTTCTATCCACTGAACAATGTATACTTACCAAAAATAAGTAAACCTCCTACATGTATTAATTTCCTAAGGTGGTTGTATTAAATTATCACAACTGGGTGCTTAAAATAACAGAAATTTATTCTTTTAAGTCTTGTAGGCTAGAAGTCTGAAATAAAGATGTAGGCAGGGCCGCATTTCCCCAGAAGGCTCTAGAAATGACTCCCCTCCTTACCTCTTCCAACTTCTGGTGGTTTCCAGCAATTCTTGACATTCTTTGTCTTGGAGTCAAATCACTCCACCGTCTACCTCCATCTTTGTGTGGTCTTCTCTGTGTCTCTGTCCAAATTTTCCTCTGCTCTCTCTTATAAAAATGCCAGTCATTAAATGTAGGGCTCACTTTAAATCCAGGATGATTTTAACACAAGATCATTAACTAATTAGATTTTACCTCAAGATTCTGTATTAATTACATTTGCAAAGATCCTATTTCCAAATAAGATTAAATTCTCAGGTTCTTGGTAGTAATGAATTTTGGGGGAACACTGTCTAACCCACTACAATTATCAATAAAAGCATTGTAATATTATATTAACCATATAAGTTCAACAGACTGTTATTTTTTTCTATTATTACTACCCCTAATATATCACCTTTATTTTGTATAGATGCATGTCTTGTTATTTTAGAGTACACACAGGAATCCTTATGCACATTATACTCACTGAATTTTCATAACAACTCTATAAATATACAGAAATTAAGCATTATTGTTTCACATTGTGTCAATAAAGATCCAGAAATGTAGAGAAGTAAAGACTTGCTAAAATATGTATATGTGGTAAATCCAGGGAAAGAGACTTTAATTCAAGCAGGACAGGAGAAAAGCAGAATTATTATGAATAAGAATGTATTGTATATGAGTGGGTTGTCTTCTCTCTTAGATTGCAAGCTGGTCAAGAGTATGGGCATATTCTTAAAACTTTTACCTTTTACAGCATTTAACCTACTTGTCATTTATTCGTTAATCATATATTTATCGTTTTTGGCCATTTACAAACACTCAATTTACAAGCTTGTTAATTAATCCTATATAAGCATCTGTAAACCTCATGTGAGTACTGTATAGCAGAGAGTAGAACATGCAGTATTCAATCATTCCATTTATATACTTATTTATTTGTTTTTTATTTTGGTGGGGTGGAATGAAATTTCATATTTTTCCTACTCCTTCAAAGTTTTCTCCTCACTTGATGATCATTAAGATGATTTCCTGTAAGAACTGCCTCTGAAAATGAAAAATGATTCTATAGTTGATGGATAAAAAACACAATATGGAACTAAAATAATAATATGGATACGCAAACTAAAACATTACATAGCCTGAAGTAGGTTTTGACTGGTTATTTATGAAACCCTGCAAAGTGGGGTGTATAATGAAATTGTGGCTAGACCCTTAGCTGTAACATCTATCATGGAGGGTGATGGTGTACAACTACATGATAAATTGTTAAGGTCAAGGTACAATCAATATGCATACATTCGATATAAAAATGTGTGACTTATGCATACCAAAAGCAATAGATAAAAATATTATGGATTCAATCTTTTTTTCCTCCCAGTGGAGAACATCTTTAAGATAAATGGTAAGGATAAGTTTATAATAAGGTCACCCCCGATTTTATTTATTTAGCCTCAAAGGTAGCAGAAACAAATTACTTTTTTGAAAGGAAAAACATTTGACTTTTGTTTTTGTTTTAGCCATTATACATATGTCAATTTAGTATGTGGGGAAGTTTGATAACTCGTGATTACCCACAATTACATTATAAATTATTCTTTTCACACACTTTTTATGTTTCTCTTATGCATTCTTTCCCTTCTACTGCACTCCCTTAGACTGTCATCAGTTCTTTTAAGATTAGTTTTCTAAATTATCTTCTCTATATTTAAGCCCTCTTGATCCACGTTGCACTCTTAAATGCACACCTTGTATGTATCATTCCTTCTTTGCCAATGTGGTAACTTGCTTGTCTGATGGTAGAGCTTGGATGATGTGTTGTCTCAGGTAACACTCAAGCATTTAAATGGAAGTGTTTTATAGGTAATGTACCCTCATTTGTTTTGTAACAAGATAGACATTATATGAATTTCAGAAAAGGCAGAAGAGATGCCAGTGTTATGGACATTATTGAAGGGGAACTTAGGGAATGTAAGATTGTGTGCATGTAGACAATAGCCTAGATTACTAAATCTTTCTGTAGTCTAGAATATGGCAGCATGGTCCTTAGTCTCAGAGACATCCAGTTTATATCTCAGTTCTGTCATTTATTTTCTGGAAGAATAAGCGAGTTTCTTAATCTCTCTAAGTCTCAATTCCTTTGTATAAAACAGATATAATAATTCCAACCTAATAGAGTTATTTCACGGTTTAAATAGACAACTGAAACAACTCAGATGTCCATTGTCAGATGAATGGATAAAGAAAATGTGATATATATACACAATGGAATACTATTCAGCCTAAATCCTGTCATTTGTGACAACATAGATGAATCAGGAAGACATCATGCTAAGTGAAATAAGCCAAGTATGGAAGGACAAATACTTTATCATTCTACTTATATGAGGTATCTATAAGAGTAAAGTCATGAAAGCAGAGAGTATATTAGTAGTGGCCAGATGATGGGGTGGAGCAGTAAATGGGGAGGTGCTGTCAAAAGAGGGAAAATTCACTGTTTTCTCGACTCAAATAACTCTTCTAAAACCACCTATAGGGGATTTTACTGACACCAACTAATTCTTCAATTCACAGCAAACATTGACTCAGTATTCGACAATTTAACTCAATTCTGATTCAGAGTCAGTGCAGACTACTCAGAGTCAGTGCAGACCCCAGTAGTTAATGGCTCAGTTCCAAAAACCTAACCTGATTTTAGACGCCAGTGGCAAGTCAGGTCTTCTCATAATTCCAACTGAATAGCTACAAATCAGATGTTCTCATTAATCTCTCCTCGGGCTCCAGAATTTGCTAGAATAGCTCATGAAATTCAGGAAAACATTTTCTTACATTTACTGGTTTATCATAAAGGATACAACTCAGGAACAGCCTAATGGAAGAGATAAATAGGGCAAGACAGCAGGGTTGGATGCAGGAACACCACCCTCCCGGTATCTACATGTGTTGACCAACCCACAAACTCTCCAAACCTCATATTTTAGGGATTTTTATGCAGGCTTCACCACATAGGAATAATGGAATTTTAATTCAATCTCCTCTACTCTCCCCTCCCTGAAGGATGGTGAATGGGCTTAAAATTCCATGTTCTAATCATGGCTTGATTTATCTGAAAGCCTCCATCCAGGAGGCCGCCAAGACTTGCCTCATAAAACAAAATATGCTTCTTTCATCAGGAAATCCAATGAATTAGAAGCTCTATGTCAGGAACCAGAGTCAAAGACCAAATATTAGAACAAAAGATACTCCTAGGACCCCTATTACTATAGACATGACATGGGTTTTAGGAGTTGTGTGTGAGGAACCAAGGGCAGAGACAGAAATATATTTTTATTATGTCACATTGTTCAATGTATATACCATTTCAGTTAAATAAAAACAAACACCAAAAGGGATACAAGGAATCTTTAGGAGGTGTTAGATACATCTATTACCTTGATCATGGTGGTGGTTTCATGGGCATTTGCATATGCACAAATTCATCAGATTGTACCTACTAAATATGTACAGCTCTTTATATATCAATTGTAGCTTACTAAAGCTGGTAAAAATAAAATGTAAAGTAAAATAGACAATCAGTTTGTAAGCCACCTAAACTCGGGCATGAAAATGTCTCTGAATATAAGTGGATTGATTCAGAAATTCCTGTTATCAATATCTACATTAATGTATTACTATAAGTGATTAGAATTATGTCCCTTCAGGTGGTAAACATGCTTAAATATGATACTTACACAATTCAAAAAATACTTTCTGAGCACCCACCACAGGCTCCTATAAAGCATTTAACAGAGGACCTTGCCCAAGGTCAATGCTCAGGGGATGTTAACTCTATGACCATCATTATTTTAAGGATACACTGCAGCTCTGCTTCCTTAAACACTGACATGTGGTTAAAATACCAAAGAGTCACTTTTTATTAGCAGACCTTATGGAGCTCACCTGTTTAACAGCTTCTTATGGGAATTAATGTGCTTCTGAGAAGTTGCTTACAAAAGGAAAGGACTTACTTTTGGAAGCTATTTTGTGGTAAGGTATTTAATAGGACTTTGAGGGAATATTATTTTCACTTTATGTAATCTATTTATAAGTTTACACAGATTATTGAGTCTTCAGAAATTTTTTGTTTGCACCAAATACATGCCAAAGAGAAGTTGATATTTTCTCAGTGACTTAAATGTTAATATATGGCATATATCCATTTACTGCATCTCTTACTTTTCCAAGATTGGCACTTATTTTTAATAAGCCTTTAGATTAAAAGACATGGCTTTTAAAATAAACCTTCCCCATATGGCCACCTGCTTCTAAACTGAAAAGAAATGTGAAGAGAAAGGCAGATAGAATGTTCTCCTTTTTTGTTTAAAACACTAATCTTCCTAAAGAGCATTGGAGCCTTCATCAAACCCTGTCTGTCAGAATAATGCATTTATTACATGCCAGGGAAACATTTGCTCTGCTCTGAGTTTGGTGTCTTAGGTGTACCATTTTGCCATTACCACCACTTATTAAAAGCATTTTGAAACTTTAATTTTTTAAAATCCAGCAGTGCAATCCCCACTGCTATTCATCTTGGTCTACAAGTACTGGCTTTCACTGATTAAGGTTGGTGAATTAGAGAATTAGCTGATTCCCTCTGCTACTGAATGACCACCTATGCTGCTTCTCTCTACCCATCCCTGTGTGCTTTGTAGGACAAACATGTAAATATGAGCTGAAGAACAATAAAATCAGATAAGGGAAACAATTTAACCAAAAATATATATAATGTATTCCAAAAATCATAAGAAAATTCTGGATGAACTGCTCTTTAGGAATATTCATAGCAAACTTTTCAGGACAGTCTGTCTGTCAATCTACATATCTACTTATTATCTATCTATTTCTTTTCACTTAAATGGTCTAAAAAATATGAACAGAGTATAAGATTGCTGAAACTCAATCAAACTTAATTAGTAGGATGTCACTTTCCTTTAGCAAATGCAAGTGTTTAGATTATTCATTTTAGATGCTGATGGAAAGTCTGGTTCTTCCACACTTATGAGCAGCTATCAATTGGGAATTCCTGTGAACTCCTCCTTGAGTTTAATAATTTCCTAGAATGGCTCAAAAAATTGCTTACACTTGCTGATTTATTATAGAGGATGTAATTCAGGAGCAGCCCCATGGAAAACATGGATAGGATAAGGTATGGGCACAGACTCGGAGAGCTTTCATGCCCTCTTCAGGCACATAACCAACAAAGTACCTTAATGTCTTTACCAATCCAGAAGCTCTCCAAACCCCATATTTTAGAATTTTTAATGCAGCCTTCAAGACGTAGGTACAGTATATATATGAACAATCAGTTTATATGTGTGTGTATATATATATATAGAGAGAGAGAGAGACAGAGAAAGAGAGAGACAGACAGACAGACAGAATCTGGCTCTGTCTCCCAGGCTGAAGTGCAATGGGGCCATCTTGTCACACTGCAACCTCTGCTTCTCAGGCTCAAGCGATCCTCCAGTCTCAGCCTCCTGAGTAGCTGGGACTACAGGAGTGAGTCACCATGCCTGACTAATTTTTGTACTTTTTGTAGAGATGGGGTTTTGCCATGTTGGCCAAGTTGGTCTCAAACTCCTATGCTCAAGTGATCTGCCTGCCTCAGCCTCTCAAAGTGCTGGGATTACAGGCATGAGCCACCACAGTCAATTTTCAATTTGGTTTCCTCTAACTCTCCCCTCCCTGGAGGATATAGGAACAACAGGTAGATAGAAGGAAGGCTAAAACAGAAGCAAGGCAAAAGACTGCATACTATCAACTAACCACATAAAATTTATTAAGTGCTTTCACTGTCTGAGAGGTGGTCTCCCTTAAAATATCATATCCTGACATATTTTGGCTTATGATAACTTTCATAATAATATACAATCTTAAGCACTCTCTTAGAAACTTTTTCTCCATATTTTTGTGTAGCATATGTTAAAAAGTTATTTTAAGCCAATATATTTATTGTATATCAACATGTTATTAAAATTATATAATACCACCAACTTACATGACATATATACTATCCATAATATATATACATAAATGTAGATTTTATTTTACACTGTTTAGGTATTATTTGTCTAAAATTTCATTAAAATTAGATAATATACCATATTTGATTTTGGTACCAAATGTATGCCAAAATCCTAGAATGAAAGCCAGTAGTTTCTTCTAATTGTGAAGTATAATACATAACTTTTCCCATTGATTGTGTCATAATAGAGTCAACAATATTAGATATCAGGTTAAACTATCCAACACTTTTTTTTTTTGCATCTATTGAGATTATTCTCTGTTCTCCTACAGTCCATTAACATAGCAAATTCCATATATTACTGATTTTCTGTTCTCGAATTTTCTTTGTATTCCTGTCATAAACTGCATTTGTTAATGTTGTATTACTTTTTAATACTCTGTTGGACGTGGTTAAGCTAATGTTTTATTTAGGTTTCCATCATATGTTATACCATCCTTGGCCAATTCAAGATTATCCTAGCCCCATAAATGAGTCAGAGTTTATCTCATTTTCCATTGTCTCTTAAACCTTGTATAAGAATGAATTATCTGTTTCTTAAAATTTAGTGGAACTTATATGTCACCTCTATAGGCCTTGGACTTTGGCTTAAGACAATGGTTCCCAACAGAGAAAGTGGACAGTTTTGCCTCCCAAGGGACATTTGGCAGTGTCTGGTTGTCACAACTGGTGGGTGGGGTTGCTACTAGCATCTAGCAGGTGTGATCAGGAATGCTGTTCAATATATGCAAAATATAGGATATCCCCATCCCCACAAAGAATTATCTAGCCCAACATGTCAAATAGATGATGTTAGAGAAATCCTAGGTTAAAGAAAGAAGGAATAAATTTGTTATTGCAACTTCAGGTGACGTATCGTTTTTGTCTACCTAAGATTTTTACTTCTTTTTTTGCCAATTTACTACTTAAAATATTTTAATAATTTCATTCATTAATTTTTTCCAGTGTTTGACAGGTAGTTGTTCTAAATGTTCTCCAAGTATTTTTAATCTCACATCTTTTTAGACAATTTACCATTTCCTTTACAAATTTTATTTATATCTTAACAACTTTTTTTCTTGAATCAGTCTTGTAAGAGCTGTGTTTCTCTATTTAATATTTTCAAAAGATTGTGTTATATCTTTGTTAATCACCTCTATTGTTTCAGGTTTTACCATTTTTTTTCCTAGTGATTTCTGCCATTATCTTATTTCCCTCCTTTCTTCTGTTTAGGTTCATTGTATTGCCATTTTTCTATCTTCTTACACAAATGTTTTTTTCCTATATGAATCCATTTGTTTGAAATTCTAGAAAAGGCAAAACTACAGTGATAGAAAGCAATTACTGGTTTTCAGGAGATAATGAATGAGCAGAAAGTTTAGCCTGCAAAGAGATTTAAGGGGCCTGTAATCTCAGCACTTTAGGAGGCCGAGGCAGGCGGATCACGAGGTCAAGAGATGGGAGACCATCCTGGCCAACATGGTGAAACCTCATCTCTACTGAAAATAGAAAAAAAATTAGCTGGCGTGGTGGCATGCACCTGTAGTCCCAGCTGCTTGGGAGGCTGAGGCAGGAGAATTGCTTAAACCTGGGAGTTGGAGGTTGCAGTGAGCCGACATTGTGCCACTGCACTCCAGCCTGGCGCCTGGTGACAGAGTGAGACTCTGTCTCAAAGAAAAAAAAAAAAGAGAGAGACGTAAGGGAACTTTTTGTGGTGATTGAAATACTCCATATCTTCTATGTGGTTACAGTTTTTGACTCTTCCATCTTTATTGAAATTCATTAAGTTTTGCATTTAAACGTGGTGAACTTTATTATATGTAAATTATACTTGAAGAAAGCTGATTTAAAAAATAGAGCAAAAGCCAGACTTTATGTGCCTTCTGCTGAAGAAACTCAAAGCCACCCACACTCTTTGCTAAACTGCTGTATATGAATATGATCCAGTCTCTGTATACAGCTGCAAATTTGAAGGAAATGTAGAGAATGAGGGAGTATGTTAAACTATACCAAGAGTATGAATTCAGCAAGATACAGATTATGAGAAACTCTACAGGTCAAATAGCCAGTATTCTTTAATAAATACTTTTCAAAAATTTAAAAGACATATTAAATTGAAGAAGAAATAGACATGATTAATCCAAAGTGTCTAGAAATTCACAGTTGGGAGATAAAAATTTTTAAAAAAATAGGAAGTGATGACTATAAGTCAGAATACTGGTTTCTTTGGAAGGGAAGGGGGAACTGTAATTGAAATGGGTCATTTGGAGGGTCTTCCAGGGTGGCTGGAAAGTTCTAGTTATGTTCCTACATTAAGGTTACAATGGTGTGTATCTTACATCAATTCCATAAGCTAAAGATTCTCTAAGTGTGGTATCAGATAAACAACATCTGCATTCCCTGAGAAATTGTTAGAAATGCACATTTTCAGACCCCACCGCAGGCTTCTGAGTAAGAACTCTCAAGATGGTGCTCAGCAATCTGCCTTTTAACAAGCTCTCTATGGTCAAGCATGGTGGCTCACGCCCGTAATCACAGCACTTTGGGAGGCCAAGGCAGGCAGGTCACGAGGTCAGGAGTTAGAGACCAGACCAGCCTGATCAACATGGTGAAACCCTGTCTCTACTAAAAGAAAAAAAAAATAGCCAGGCAGTAGAATCACTTGAACCCAGGAAGAAGAGGTTGCAGTGAGCCAAGATTTCACTATTGCAATCTAGCCTGGGCAACAAGAGTGAAACTCTGTCTCAAAAACAAACAAACAAACAAAAAAAGCTCTCCAGGTGATTTGATGCACTCTAACATTAGTCAACCACTGTAATAAGTCATACATTTGTTCTGTGTCATTTGCTGATTCTGTGTTTTATTTTACAAAAAGCAGATTTTTTTTTAAGTTGCAAAGCAAAGTTTTTTGAAAAAAGCAATAGGAACCTCTATTTATATATGCATATTTAAGTGTTAAATAGAACTAAATTTGGCTGGAAAAAGCCTCTGTACTTGCATACTTGAGTTCTTACATATGAACCTCAATCTAACTTATATGTAAACAAACTTAATACCTAAGTTAGGCTAATGCTTCCATATCAATTGATTAGTCTCAGCCAATAACAGCAGCCATACAGCAGGTGGCCAACTGTTCAAACATTGTTCAAATAAGGCAAAACCTTGGGCTGTAACCAATCCAGCTGTTTCTGTACCTTATTCCTGGTTTCTGTATGTCACTTTCCTTTTTCTGTTCATAAATGTTATCCAACCATGTGGCAGCCTGAGTCTCTCTGGATCTGTTCTGGTACTGGGAGGTGCCCCATTCACAGATTGTTTTTCTTCTTTATTGCTCAATTAAACTCTTAAATGTAATTGGTTTAAAGTTTTTTAAATACATTTTATATATTTATATGATATAAATGTGGAAGGACATACATCAAACTCTTAGCATTAACTCAAGAAAGTGGAATAAAATGAACAATTTAGTTTTTTTAAATATCTTTGTATTTTGGACTTAATAATGGAGACGAATATTGAGTTTTGTGTTAAAAAACACAAAAACTAAAACATTGACCAAGACTTTTCTAAATTGTGGTCTCTTAAATACTTGTGAACCACCAGATGTTCATAGTCCTCCAGTTAAAATGTTTATTAGTCAAATAAACGTGTAAAAAACAGACAAAAGGTACAAAGTTTCAGTTAAACAGAAGGAATACATTTGGTGATTTATTGCATAGCACGGTGACTAGAGTTTATCATAATGTAGTGTGTATTTCAAAACAGCTAAAACAAAGGATTTTCAATGTTCTTGTCAGAAAGAAATGATAAATATTTGAGGTGATGCCTATGTTAATTAGCGTGATTTGATCATTCCACAGTGTATACATGTATTGAGACATCAAATTGTACCTCATAAATATATATAATTATTTCTCAATTAAAACTAAAACAAAATTTAAATAGATCTAAGAATTTCAAAATACAAATTAGCATTTTAAATGTTGTAACAATGCATATTTAACTTCAGCCAGTGTTTTCCGATTTTTTTTTTAACTATGAACACTTTAAACACTTTCTCTACCAAATTCCTATTAACATCTGGCAGCAATGGTGTGCTGGAGCCAGCTGACAAGAACTTGTGAGAGACAACTGTTCACATATCTTCTCAAATCTGTGTTCAGACATACCAAGTTGGTATCTTGAAATTGATTTAGCTGAATTATGGGAAGTTGTTGAATAGAAACCTGTAAGTTTTGACTTAATTTTTACTCTTTTGATACAGTAAGTAATTAAAAACAAACCACACCCTGTACCCTATTCAGTACACAATATCAGCAATTGTATATATAGATTTATAATTTATAAAAATTTTTCAAATATGTTACCCCATTTGTTCCTGCCAGCAGATCCGTGTGGTAGTACGATATTAAACACCCATCATGACATGAGTCACACACCTAACACTGTTCTCAGTGGTTTACACATATCAACCCATACATACATACATCAACGCATACCCTTCCAACAGTGCTCTGCTCTGAGGTATTGGTATATTATTGTACTTATTTTACACATGAAGTAACTGAGGCACAGAGAATTCAGCTATCTTGCCTAATATCACTGAGCAAATGAGTGGAGGCATAGGGGTAGGTTTAGTCCTGGCTTCTGGCTTCAAAGTCTATGCTGCGCTATTTTGCTCAATGGCCTCTCTGAAGTAATGGCACTGTGGTTTTCACAGGACTTCGGTCGGAGTAATAAAAAAACAGCACCGGGGGCCAGTATATGCCTTATGTACATGGACTTGGGATATGTTTCGTGGGAACACATATTTTGCTGTTACTCCTAAGAGTAGGAAGGTTATCCTTGGTTCAAAGCCCAGAACTTGAGGCTTGAAGAAGTTCATGCCTTGTTTGAGTTGCTATATTACCTATCATTCAAAAAGTATCTACTGATATGCTTTAATTAGAAAAATAATACATTCTAATTGCAGCTGATAGAACCATGCAAAGATGCATAAAGGAAAAATGTGTAATTTCCTCACCCACTCGACCTTCATTTCTACTCTACTGAAGTGAACAGTTTTAATACTTGACACAAAGCTTTCCATAATCATCATCTTCTTCAAGGAGAATGAAACACAAATGAAGGCTCAAATGTCTTAGAAGACATCTTGGTCATCATTGCCTGTAACAGAAATGGGGCAATTGTATGTGGATTCCTTTTCAACTTGCTGGTCTAATTGAATAGTAAGTCATGGAGATTATTTTGTGTCCATAGATGATTGTGGCTTCATGTTTTAAATCTAATTCTGTAATTCATTTTGAAAGCCTTTGGGATCTTGGTAAAAAGCTGCTCTAATAAATTATTGTTCCTCATATATCCAGATTAATTATCTTAGATACTCCTGCTCCATCACGCATTAAGTTCTGGGCGAAAACTTCAAGAAGTTCATTGTTATTGCCATATAATTCCATTGGATTCATTAAGGTGTATTTCTTCCTTACCCCTCCCCCAGCTACTCTTCCTTTTCTTGTGGATGGCCTAAAATCTCCTTGTCAAACTCCCCTCTAAAAGTTTCCACTGGGACTACAGAAACATTGTTTTGCAACTCAAAAATAAATTTTTAAAAAGTCAAAATCTTTCTAGTTTTAGGTTTTCCCTTTAGGAAAATTCCTGGAATAAATATCCATTTACTCAAGTCTTCTCTTATGTTCTACAGTAAATTTTAATTTTCTTCTTATATTCATCAACAAATGTCACTGAATAGTTCATTCTTGGCATTTTAGATTTTATCACTGTCACAAATTGCTTTGTTTTTTCCTTTATACTTTCTTATGAATTTTGGCTGGTCTACAAGTAAAGTGCTAATTTTTATACAGCTTATATATTTATTGCACTTAACAAACATCATGTAACATTTACTTTTTCTCAGACATGTTATAGGTTTTGGTAAACATTATAATAAAACGTTTTCTATTTATTTACTGTGGTATCCTCAGGGCCTAAAACAGATAATTCTGTATATATAGTTGATGTAGTATAACTTTAAAAGCACATTATCTTCTTTAAGGGCTAGACATTGTCATTTAGAACAACGAGTCTTCTTGCTTTGGGGACTTTCTTCCCTGGACAGTGACCTGATTGTTTAGCTGGTCAATGGCATCTGGACGTTCAGGTAAGCAGTTAGATGTGACTTTGCTGCCCAGGTTTGTGCTGGCAGCCACACGGAAGCCACACTCTTAGGATCGTTCTGGTAGACTGCTTGGCAATATAACCACAGGGTTAAACCCAGCTAGTTAGCAGGATGACTCACAGCTCTTATCCTGATAGTTCTGGAGATTCCAAATAGAAAGTCTAGGTATCATCAGCAAATGCATTTTTCGAGACATCGCATTAAAGTGACAACCATCTTTAACTTTGTGTGCTGACTTTATGGTTTCCTGGTTTCCTCATTCAATCTGTGCTGCACCTCATGAATTAGTAGGAATAATTGCGTTAGCATCAAAGGCTTGCTGGGAAGATGAGATGAGGAAGCCGTTGCATAATCAATCACCTGGTGCTGTGCCATCCTCCAGGAGAC
>CAUYLG010011420.1:0-12479 GCA_963573385.1 Cacajao melanocephalus | reverse complement strand
CATCAAGCATCTCAAATTAATGGCCGAGACCTGTGATGTTCAATATTGTATCCACTAGTCATATGTGACCATTTAAATTTTTTATTTTTGAGACAGAGTCTCAGTTTGTCACCCAGGATGGAGTACAACTCACAGCTTACTGCAACCTTGAACTCCCAAGTTCAAGTGATTCTCCCACCTCAGCCTCCTGATTAGCTGAGACTACAGGCCCATGCCATCATGCCTGGCTAATTTTTGTATTTTTTTGGTAGAGACAGGGTATTTGCCATGGTGCCCAGGCTGGTCTCAAATTCCTGAGCTCAAACAATCCACATGCCTCAGCCTCCCAAAGTGCTGGGACTACAGGCATGAGTCACCACACCTGGCTGTAAGTTAATTAAAATTAAATAAAATTTAAAATTCAGTTTCTGGCTGGGCATGGTGGCTTATCCCTGTAATCCCAGCACTTTAGGAGGCTGAGATGGGTGGATCACCTGAAGTCAGGAGTTTGAGACCACCCTGTCTCTAGTGAAAATACAAAAATTAGCTGGGTCTGGTGGCACGTACCTGTAGTCCTAGCTAGTCAGGAGGCTAAGGCAGGAGAATGGCTTGAACCTGGGAGGTGGAGGTTGCAGTGAGCCAGGATGGTGCCACTGCACTGCACTCCAGCCTGGATGACAGAGCAAGACACTGTCACAAACAAACAAAGACAGCACACACACAACCCCCAAAGCTAATTGTTTCTCTTTGCTAAAAGTAACTAAACACACAAAATTTCTCTGTACCCTATTGTCTGCAGTGGCATTTTCAAACCTTTTTTCATTCTCAAACTTCTTTCACTCTCATAATTTTGTCAACCTCCTTAGCAACTTCAAAAGCATTTTGTCCATTGTTCATAACATATAAGTTATTTTAGATAAATTTTATTTTAAAATAACTTTTTATAATTGGAAAGTTATTTTAACATCATCTTAAAGAGTAAAAGACAAATGTCTACTTTTGCTTCTGTAACAAGTGATACATGACATTTAATTGACTTTAAGTATATCAGGTATGAAAATTTTCACAACAGTTGGGTATGAGAAATGGCAAAGGTTTTGTTTTTGTCTTTTATCTGTATCAAACATAATCTGGCTTAAGCCTCCCTTTACCTAGGTTGGCAAAAAAAAAAAAAAAAAAGTCCAACCTTTGTGCTGTATAAGAATTCCAGAGTTTCTGCAGTTTATCCAGAGTAGAAGTGGGTCAGGCCCTTAAGCCACAGGGATAGCTCTTGCTTTTCTTCTCAACTGTCTGAAGGCAAAAACTGTGTCTCAACCCCTCTCTGCCAAATTTGGTCTCCAGGGTCTTTGCTAAGGTCCCTAAACTGCTGCATCTGGGCTCTTAACACCAGAGGGACTCCGGGACCCCCTACCCAGGGTCCTCCTACCCAGTGCACCTGAGGCTTCAGGACTGTTGGCATCTCAGGGAGCCGGTTTCCTTCCTGTCTCAACCCTCTGGGACACTTTAGCTTAAAGTTTTCACAGATCTAGACTTATTTGAGGGTTGGTTTATAGGTTCCTGGCAATTGTTTCAGCCCTGAAAAACTAACTCCCTGCTGTGCATTAAGAATTCAAAGACCCTGTGGATAAAGGCCTGGCTACCTTCTTTGGTACAGGGAAGTATGAATCTACTTTCTTTGTCAGAAATATGCAGCAATAAAAATATATAGTGTAAATTACTCAGGAAGTCACTCTGCCTCATAAAACAACGAATACAATTTCTTACTACATATTTATGTAATAAAAAACTTTTTTGTTAACAAACACACTTTTATTAAGGTACAATTGAATACCATAAAATACACAGATCTTAAGTGTATAGGGTGATGAGTTTTGATAAATTTATATACCCATGTAACTAAAACCCTGATCAAGATATGGCTTAGCCATAGCCCTGAATGGAAACGACCCTCATTTTGTTTTCTAGTCTCTGCCCTCCTCTCTGCTCAGACGCAACCACTATTCTGATTTCTATCGTCATGGATTAGTTTTGCCTATTCTTCTTTTTTTAAAGTTAAATTTAAAAAACAACATACCAAAACTCATGGAATGCAGCAAAAACAGTTAAAGAGGAAATTTATAGCAATAAATGTTCTATGCTTTGAATATTTTGTCCTTTCAAAACTCACACCTAAATGTTATCCCCAATGTGGCAGCATTGTGAGGGATTCTTTTTTTTTTCTTTTATTATTATTATACTTTAAGTTTTGAGATACATGTGCAGAATGTGCAGGTTTGTTACATAGGTATACACATGCCATGGTGGTTTGCTGCACCCATCAACCCCTCATTTACATTAGGTATTTCTCCTAATGCTATCCCTCCCCTAGACCCTCCATTCCCCTGATAGGCCCCAGTGTGTGATGTTCCCCTTCCTATGTCCATGTGTTCTCATTGTTCAACTCGCACTTATGAGTGAGAACATGGGATGTTTGGCTTTCTGTTCTTGTGTTAGTTTACTGAGAGTGATGGTTTCCAGCTTTATCTACGTCTCTGCAAAGGACATGAACTCATCCTTTTTTATGACTGCATTGTATTCCATGGTGTATATGTGCCACATTTTCTTTATCCAGTCTATCATTGATGGCCATTTGAGTTGGTTCGAAGTCTTTGCTATTGTGAATACTGCTGCAATAAACATACATGTGCATGTGTCTTTATAGTAGAATGATGTATAAACCTTTGGGTATATACCCAGTAATGGGATTGCTGAATCAAATGGTATTTCTGGTTCTAGATCCTTGAGGAATCGCCGCACTGTCTTCCACAATGGTTGAACTAATTTACACTCCCACCAACTGTGTAAAAGCTTTCCTGTTTCTCCACATCCTCTCCAGCATCTGTTGTTTCCTGACTTTTTAATGATCACCATTCTAACTGGCATGAGATGGTATCTCATTGTGGTTTTGATTTGCATTTCTCTAATGACCAGTGATGGTGAACTTTTTTTCATATGTTTGTTGGCCGCTAGTTCTGCCTATTCTTGAACCTTGCAAAAAACAGAATCATACAGTATATGTTCTTGTCTGTCTGACTTCTTTTGCTAAGCATAATGTGTTTGAGATTCACACACGCTGTTGACATTTTTTTTTTTTTTCTGAGACAGAGTCTCACTCTGTTGCTCGGGCTGGAGTGCAGTGGTGCAATCTTGGCTCACTTCAGCTTTCATCTCCCAGATTCAAGTGATTCTCCTGGCTCAGCCTACCAAGTAGCTGGGATTAGAGGGGCTCACCACCATGCCCAGCTAATTTTTGTATTTTTAGTAGAAATGGGGTTCCGCCATGTTAGCCACGCTGGTCTTGAACTCTTGACCTCAGATGATCCACCTCCACTCGGCCTCCCGAAATGCTGAGATTACAGATGTGAGCCACTGTGCCCAGCTGTCTTTTTCATTTTAGTCGCTCTGGTGAGTCTGTGTGGTATTGCACTGTGGTTTTAATATGCATTTCCCTAATGACTAATAATAGTGTGCAACTTCTCCTGTTTGTTGGCCATTTAGAAATTCTCTTTTGTGAACTGCCTGTTTGTCTTTTGCACATTTTTAATAATTGAGTTGTCAGTGTTTCTTTTACTTAACTGATTTGTAGGAATTCTTTGAACACTATGGACATGAGTCCTTTGCCAGATACAGATATTTAAAATAAATTCTACTACTCTGTGACTCACTTTTTCATTTACAGTGGTGTCTTAATGTCCAAAAGTTCTAAATTTTAATGAAATCCAATTTATGAAGTTTTGTTGTTAAGATTAGTGTTCTCCTCCTTACCCCCACCCCCACCCCTAGTGCAAGAAATCTTTGCTTACCACCAGGCCATGAAGATACCTGTCTATATTTCTTCTAGAAGCCTTATTTTTTTTTCTCTTTCACACTTAGATCTATGATCCATCTCAAATTATTTTTGAGTATGGTGTGGGGTAGGGGTCAACAGTCCCCTCCTCCCTATGTAGATATCTAATTCTTCCAGTAGGGCAGAAACTAAATGAGTGAGTAAAAACGAGTGAGGTACTTACCTTGAACACAAAAGGGAAGGAGCACCAAAATTTAATAATCAAGATATTTAATGAAACATTCTTGGCAAGGCACAGTGGCTCACGCCTGTAATCCCAGCACTTTGGGAGGTCGAAGCGGGCAGATCATGAGGTCAGGAGATCGAGACTATCCTGACCAACATGGTGAAACCCCGTCTCTACTAAAAATACAAAAATTAGCAGGGAGTGGTGGCATGTCTCTGTAATTCCAGCTACTCAGGAGGCTGAGGCAGGAGAATCGCTTTAACTTGGGAATCAGAGGTTGCAGTGAGCTGTGATTGCACCACTGCACTCCAGCCTGGCAACAGTGTTTCACTCCATCCAAAAAAAAAAAAAAAAAAAAAAAAAAAATTAAACACAATACCATTATGCCAAAAAATTCAACAGTAATTTTGCAATACCATCAAATACACTTCAGCATTCAAATTCCAATTATCGTCTGGGTGCGGTGGCTCACAACTGTAATCCCAGCACTTTGGGAGACCAAAGCAGAAGAATTGCTTGAGCTCAGGAGTTGGAGATCAGCCTGGGCAACATGGTGAAACCCTGTCTCTACTAACAATGTAAAAATTAGCTGGGTGTGGTGGTGTGTGCCTGTGGTCCCAGCTACTTGGGAGGCTGAGGTGGGAGGATCACTTGAGCCTGGAGGGAAAAGGTTGCAGTCAAGACTGCTCCCCAGCACACCAGCTTGGGTGATGGAGCCAGATCTTGTTTCAAAAAAAAAAAAAAAATTCTAATTGTCTCCTAAGTGATATAAATTATTATTTACAGTATGTTTGATTAAAGATCACAGATTGAAATGGATTTGTGTATCTCTTAACTGTCTTCTAATCTGTAAATTGTCCATTTTCAATCCTTTCTTTATTTTATCCAATTATGTGTTGAAGAAATGGAGTCAGGTGCGGTGCCTCACACCTGTAATCCTGGCACTTTGGGAGGCCGACTTGGGTGGATCACGTGAGGTCAGGGGTTTGAGACCAGCCTGGCCAACATGGTGAAACCCTGTCTTTACTAAAAATACAAAAAATTAGCCAGGCATGGTGATATGTGCCTGTAATCCCAGCTACTTAGGAGGCTGAGCCAGGAGAATTGCTTGAACCTGGGAGGCAGAGGTTGCAGTGAGCTGAGATCGCTCCACTGCACTCCATCCTGGGCAATGGAGCAAGACTCCATCTCAAAAAATAATAAATAAATAAATTTGTTTTGTAGAGTTGGGGGTCTCACTATATTGCCCTGACTGGTCTTGAATTTCTGGCCTCAAGCAATCCTCCCGCCTTGGCCTCCCAAAGTGCTAGGATTACAGGCGTGAGCCACCATACCCAGCCTAAATGTCATTTTCTAAATGATCCTGATACTAGAAAACACAATAGATTTTTCTATATTGACTTTCTACCTAGAGACTTTGTTAAATTTGCTTATCAATTCTATCCGTAGGTGTTTTTGAATATTCTACACAATTATATTGTCTGCAAATAATAATTTTATTTTTTCCTTTCTGATTCTTAAACCTTTTCTTTTTCTTGTTTTATTACACTGATTAGGACTTCCTGTACAATGTTCAATGGAGATGGCATAGTGGGGATTCTTATTTTTTTGTGTGTGTAGAGGAAAGTTTTCAAGAATTTACTATTTATGTGTAATGTTTGCTATATGGTTTTCGCAAATACTCTATCAAACTAAGGAAGTTCCCTTTTATTTCTGGTCTGCAAATAGTTTTAGTATGAATGGGTGTTAATTTTTTTTTTTTTTTTTTTTTGAGACAGAATCTCACTCTGTTGCCGGGGTTGGAGTGCAGTGGTGTGATCTTGGCTCACTGCAACCTCCGCCTCCTAAGTTCAAGTGATTCTTGTGCCTCATCCTCCTGAGTATCTGGGATTTCAGGCAAGCATCACCGCACATGACTAATTTTTGTATTTTCAGTAGAGATGAGGTTTCACCATTTTGGCTAGACTGGCCTCAAACTCCTCACCTCAAGTGATCTGCCCTCCTTGACATCCCAAAGTGCTGAGATTACAAGCGTGAGCCACTGTGCCTGGCCGGGTGATAAATTTTATCAAGTGATTTTCATGTCTCTATGTGAGACGGTTATATGGTTTTCTTGTCTATTCTATCAATGTGCTGAATGACACTAAGTTTTGAAAATAAACCAACTGTGAATTCTTGGAATAAATATAACATGTTCATGATGCTTTTCTTTTCTTTTCCTTTTTTTTTTTGAGATGAAGTCTCACTCTGTCACCCAGGCTGGAGTGCAGTGGTACAATCTCAGCTCACTCCAACCTCCGCCTCCTGGGTTCAAGTGATTCTCCTGACTCAGCCTTCCTAGTAGCTGGGACTACAGGTGCCTGCCACCACACTCGGCTAATTTTTTGTATTATTAATAGAGACGGGGTTTCATCGTGTTGGATAGGCTAATCTTGAACTCCTGACCTCAAGTGATCCACCTGCCTTGGTCTCCCAGAGTGCTGGGATTACAGCCCTGAGCCACTGTACCAGGCGGATGCTTTTCATGTATTACTGGATTCACTTTGCTGATATTTTAAGATTTTTGTATCTATGTCCATGAAAGAGATTGGCTTATAATTTTTCTTTCTAATATTGTCCCTATTAGATTTTAGAATCAAGGTCATTCCTGCCTCCTAACATAGAAGGAGAAGTAATTCTTCTTTTTCACCTCATTGGAATAAGAGACACCCTTAACACAAAATTCTAAAGGTTTTTGATGTTTTATGCCAGGAACCTGGGACAAAACCAGATTATTCTTTATTATAACAAACACACATATATGAAAGAGAGAGATTGATTTTAAGAAATTGACTCACAAAATTGTCAGGGCTTAACAAATCAGAAATCCTTAGGGCATACCAGAAACTCAGATAACTGAGTTGATGTTGCAGTCTTGAGTCCAGAATCAGTGTTGGCCAGGCTCGAAACTCAGGCAAGGATTTCCCATTGCAGTCTTGAGGGAGAATTCCTTCCTCTTCAGGAAACCTCAGTAACTGCTCTTAAGGCCTTCAACTGATTGGATCATGCCCACCCACATTATGGATGTTAATCTGCTTTAAGGTGTACTAATTCTAAATATTAAGCACATCTGAAAACTACTTTCACAACAACACCTAGACTAGCTATTGAACAAACAACTGGGTACACAGCTCAGCCAAGTTGACAGGAAATTAACCATCACAGTCTTATTTTTTCTTCTGAGAGTTTTATAATTTTACAGCTCTTACATTTAGATCTTTGCATCATTTTGAATTAATTTTTGTAGATGATGTGAATTAAGAGTCCAACTTCATTCTTTTGCATGTGGCTGTCTAGTTGTCCAAGCACCATTTATTGAAGAGACTATTCTTTTCCTATTGCATGGTCTTGTTACCCTTATAGAAAATCAATTGATTTGTAGATATAAGGGTTATTTCTAAATTCAATTTGATTTCATAGATCTATGTTTATCCTTATGCCACTACCACACTGTTTTGATTACTACAGCTTTGTAAGTTTTAAAATCAGGAAGTATGAGTCCTCCAACTTTGTTCTTTTTCAAGATTATCTTGACTATTCAGGGACCCTTGTAATTCCATATGAATTTTATGACCAACTTTTTCATTTCTGTCAAAAAGGCTATTGAGATTGTGATAGCGATTATATTGACTCTGTAGATTGCTTTGGGGAATATTGCCATTTTAACAATATTAAATATTCCAATCCATGAACAAGGGATATCTTTCCATTTATTTAGGTCTTCTTTAGGTTTTCACCAATGCTTTTTACTTTTCAGTGTACAATCGTGCACTTTCTTGAAAAAATTTATTCCTGAGTATTTTATTCTTTTAGATGATAAAAATGGAGTTGCTTTTATTAGCTCTAATAGATTTCTTTCAGATATTCTGTATGTAAGATACGTCTTCTGTGAACACAGTTTTACTTATTCCTTTCTAATTTGGATGGCTTTTCTTTTTCTTGCCTAATTGCTCTGGTTAGAACTTCTGCACAATTTTAAACAGATGAGGCTTCACTGGGGCAGTGGTCCTGACTTCTAAACCTACTGGGGTGAAGGACCTGCTCTAGTGTCTCTACTGGGCAGGAGTTCCACCCCCAGGGCTTTGCCAGGCGGCCCTGCCCACACAGCTTTGGGTAAAGGTTGTCTAACCTGTTGAAAGTGAGGCAATGGTCCCCCTTTTCGAAACTGAGGTGGCAGCTCCGATGATCTCTGAATTGCCTTCCAGGTTACTCTTCCTTGTCTTCAAGAATAGTGTATGTTTGTGGCTGAAGAGCTCTATGGTCCTGAACTGTAAAATTCCAGAAGACCAACACCCTTCCCTCATTCCCTCCCATCTTCTGCTTCTTCAGTTCAACCTGGCAGTTTTGCTGCTGTGGTGACTAAGTCCACACATCGAAGGGTCACTTGGCCACACCTTTAGTGTTCTCTTTGAATACACGTTCTTATTTTTTTTTTTTTTTTTTGCAATATGAATAGGCTGAGAATTTTTCAAATCCTTAAATTCTAGTTCTGTTTTGCTCAATAATTCCATCTTCAAGTCAATTCTCTCTTCTCACATTTTACTATAAACGGGAGAACCAAGGCACTTCTTCAAAACTTTACTTAGGAATCTCATTAGCTAAGTATCTAATTTTATGACTCACAAGTTCTACTTTCCATAGAACACGAGAACATGAACATAATTCAGCTAAGTTCTTCACTACTTTACAAGGATCACCATTTCTGTTTCCAATAATATGTTCCTTATTTCTCTCTTAGACCTTGTCAGAATGGCCTTTACTGTGCATATTTCTACCAACATTCTGTTTGTGATTACTTAGATATTCTCTAAAAAGATGGAAGTTTTCTCTACAACTCTCCTCTTTTCTTCCTGAGTCTTCAGTAGTATCACCCTTAATAGTTTATTTATGACAATGTAGGCTTTTTCTAGCATGCATCTCAAAACTCTTCCACCCTCTACTCATTACACATTTTTTGTTGTTTGTTGCAGCAGCACCCTCACTTCTTGGTACCAATTTCTATCTTAGTCCATTCAGGCTTCTATAATAAAATATCATAAATTGGGTGGCTTATAAACAACAGAAACTTCTTTCTCACAGCTCTGGAGGCTGGGAAGTCCAAGATTGGGGTGCCAGCATGGTCAGATTCTGGTGAGGTACTTCTTCTGGGTTGCAGACTGCCAACTTCTCACTGTATTTTTACATGGTGGAAAGAGTGAGAGCTATCTCTGGAGTTTTTTGTTTTTGTTTTTGTTTTTTTTTTTTGAGACAGAGTCTCACTCTGTTACCCAGGCTGGAGTGCAGTGACATGATCTAAGCTCACCGTAACCTCCTCCTCCTGGGTTCAAGCAATTCTCGTGCCTTAGCCACTTGAATAGCTGGGATTACAGGCATGTCTCACCACACCTGGCTAATTTTTGTATTTTTAGTAGAGACAGGGTTTTGCCATGTTGGCCAGGCTGGTCTCAAACTCCTGGCCTTAAGTGATCCACCCACCTCAGCTTCCCAAAGTTCTGGGATTACAGATGTGAGCCACCGTGCTCAGTCCTCCGGAGAATTTTTTGTAAGGACACTAATTCCATTCAAAAGGACAACCCCTTATGACCTAATCACTTCCCAAAGGCCCCATCTACTAATACATTTCATTGAGGGTGAGGATTTAAAAAAATGAATTTTGGGGGGACATAAACATTGGGTCCATTGCAATGTCCTTTATCATGCTAAGGAAGTCTCCTTCTATTCCTATTTGGTTATGTTTTTTATCATAAATCATTGTTGGATTATGCCAAATGCTTTTTTCTACATCGATTTATATGGTCCTGTGAGTTTTTTTCTTCTTTATGTTATTAATGTGGTATATTACAGTGGTTTATTTTCTTATGTTGAAAAACCTTTGCATTCTTGGGAAAAATCCTGTTTTCACTACTGCTATTCAACATTGTTTTGAAAGTTCTAGGCAGACCAATTAGGTATACGATGAATAGTTTGCTTTTCTTTGACTGAAAAGTTCTCTATTTCGCCTTATATTTTGAAGGGTAGTTCCACTAAGTATTAAAGTCTAAGAGCCGTGTGCTATGGTTCATGCCTGTAATCCCAGCACTTGAAGAAGCCAAGACAGAGGGATCATTTGAGGCCAGCAGTTTGAGACCAGCTTGGGAAGCATACTAAGATCCCATCTCTCCAAAAACAAACAAACAAAAAAGGCTGGGTGTGGTGGTATGCACCTGTAGTCCTAGCTACTCAGGAGCCTGAGACAGGATGATTGCTTGAGCCCAAGAGTTTGAGGTCACACCGAGCTATGATTGTGCCACTGCACTGCAGCTTGGGCAACAGAGAGAGACCTGGTCTCTAAAAGGAAAAAAAAATCTAGGTAGGCACTTATTTTATTTTAGCACATTAAAGGATGTTATTCTACTGTTTCCTGGCTTCCAATATTCCTAAAAGATATAAACTATTCATCTTATTCTTCCTTTGAATAAAATGTGTCTTTTAATTTTGCCTGTTAAGATTCATTGTGTTGGTATTCAGCATTCTGTAACGTACTTAAGTTTAGGTTTTCTTTGTCTTCATGCTGCTTCATAACACTTCTTGCATCTAAGGCTTTCTCAGTTTTGGAAAGCTCTTAGCTATTCCCTTAAGAAAATAGACTACATTTTAAAGCAGTTTTTAGGTTCACAGCAAAATTGAGCAGAAAGTACAGAGAGTTACCATATACTCCCTGACTTTTAACTTTCAAATACTGTTTCTGCTCGCCTTTCTGTCTGGGACTCCTATTCTGTCTCCCTTTCCTTCTGGGACACCTATTACTGTGTCCCATATGTCTATTGGCTCTTATATCTATTTTCTTTCCATGCTTCATTATGGATATTTTCTTCAGACATTTCTTCAGCTGTGTCTAATCTGTACCCCTGAGTTCTTTATTTCTTCTGTTCTACAATTTCCATTATATATTTTTTTCTTTTTCTTTTTTTTTAGTTTTTAGTTCTTGGCCAAAATTATCCATCTTGTCATCTAATTTCTTGTATATTTAAAGCACAAATATTTTTAAAACCATGTTTTGTTACTCTAATATCTGGATTGCCTATGCATTTGCTTTTATTCCCCAGGTTTATCTCTTAGTCTTTAGTCATTCAGTCTTGTCTTCTAGTAAGCATGGCAATGTTTGATTTAATACCAGAGACTTTATATATAAATTTGAAGAGAAAAATTCAAGATTCTGGATAAAGTTACTTTCCTCCAGAGAGTAGAGCTATTTTAGCTTCTGGCAGTCATTTAGATTAGGGATCATCTCAATCCAATAAAGGACTGAATTTATCAGAGGCTGAGCTTCCATTTTTGAGCCTGGTTTATTTCAGGTTTATTATCTACCTTGTCAGCCTAGCATCTCCCACTACTTAGCAAAAGTGCACCTGACAATCATGACATGCTGATCTCAGTGATGTTCCCACTTGCCTGAAATACTTTCTTCACCTAAAAGTCTTGTGCTGATTCTTTAAACTCCAGTACAAATGCAACTTCTTGAGTAATTCTTTCCTTCTGTCTTAGGAAGTTAATCACTATCCTCTATATTCCCTGACATTTATGTTTGTTACAGTATTTACATACGGTTATGGGTGCCAACTCTATCAATAGCTGATACATGAGATGTATCAATATCTGATATCTAAAAGGTGAGATGTGCTGTCAATAAAGTCTCTAACCTAGAACATAATCTGATTTTCTTTTTGTGCTTCTGTAGACTTCAAAGCACCATAGATGGGAAAAGATCCAGAAATTAATAGGTCAGAATGATTCTATCCTTTACTCTTCAGTTCCAGGTTAATGATGGACCAATTATGGGTCTGCCTTATGACTCTAGCCTTAAATAGCAGGTGGAGGGAGGTTGGGAAAGAGGATGTAAATGGAAGAAGTGTGCTGCTTCTAGCATCTCCATGTCCAAAGAGATGTATGTTAATCTGTCATAAGATGAGAAAAAAAAAAAAAAGAGCTGTATGTATACAGCTCCATGGTTCATTTCTTCATGCTTCCTCTCCTCAGCTCCTTTTGTTCAAATCCCAAGGTATTGGGGAGGAAACTTGGTGAGATTGTAAAATGGACAAAGGGTAACTACCAAGATCTTTTTTCTCCCACCATAGATACTGGATAGACTCTGTTGGAGGAAAAGATGTGTATCATGGCCTCTCTTTCCCGTACTCCCACTGCTTATTACTATGATTATTCCTATTCTTCCCAATGTAGATAGCTTACATCTACTGTATGATGAAGGCAGCATGTATGATGGAAGCAGTGTAGCTTTTTGAAAAATGTTGAGATGGGTTAAGTCTGAGATCTACCACTAATTAGCTTCATGATCTTGGGCATAACTTCATCTTTATTTCCTTATTTGCAAAAAGAGGGGGTTGGACGAAATGATGTCGATAATCATGATGC
>CAUYLG010011419.1:0-35746 GCA_963573385.1 Cacajao melanocephalus | reverse complement strand
GAGGTGTGAGTAATTTTGTTTTTTGAACAATCTCCGCTGGTCTTTATTTTGCATTTTTGTTATCTCTCATTCTCTTTTTTTTTTTTTTTTTTTTTTTTTTTTTTTTGAGACTGAGTTTTGCTCTTGTTGCCCAGGCTGGAGTGCAATGGCACAGTCTCAGCTCACTGCAACCTCTACCTCCCGGGTTCAAGCAATTCTCCCGCCTCAGCCTCCTGAGTAGCTGGGATTACAGGCATGGACAACCACACCCGGCTAATTTTTATATTTTTTGTAGAGATGGGGTTTTACCATGTTGGCCAGGCTGGTCTTGAACTCCTGACCTCAGGCGATCCACCTGCCTTGGCCTCTCAAAGTGCTAGAATTACAGGCATAAGCCACTGCACCTGGTCATGCATTTGTGGTTTTCTTAATGCCTAGTTTTGTATGAAGTCCTCAAAAATCCCCTTTGAGGAGTCATTGAATTACATTTCCATTTTCTTTCATTAGGAAGCTATGTCTGGCCTGAAAAATAAAAACAATTTTATGGTTTCCTCATAAAGGTGTAATTTTGCTTCACTCTTTTTCACTTCTTTTCACGGTGGAGAGAATAAAATTGTTTCCCCACAGGAATTATAGTCCATTTTTTGCCTTTCGTGTTATTGATTTCCCCTCCTCATGGCTCCCTAAGAAAAACTAAAGCAATTTGAAAAGATTTTACAATCTTATAATAACAAAGTTGGTTTTTTTCTTGATAAATACAGTGATGGATGACCACTACCACTTAAGTTCTTTTGGGCAAATGAATAATTATCTGATTATATCTGAGAAGTGGAAACACATGAATTTATGTTCTGGGTCTTCAAATATCTTCCCCCTTTCCCTTCTTACATTGACCTAACCTGCCTGAAATTAATGAAGCAAACACTCAGGGGCAGAGGCTAGAAGTTTTGTGAGGCTAGAAGCTTATACAAAGATCCTTTTTAAGAAAAGCAATACAAAAATATCTTACTTCCATAATTATTTACAAAAACATATGACCATGTGAACATACTGCCCAGGTCCCTCCTGGGCCTTGGAAAGGGCCGTGCAAGAGAGATCTCTGAAGCTGAAACTTTATTGGCTTCATGGTAAGGCCATTTCTGCGGGCTCCATATTGTGCCAAATGTCCATGTACACTGTGCACATTTGAATTTGCTACTTGTATTTGTGAACACGAGAATGTAGATAACGCCTATACAGAGAATAAATAGGAATATACAAATATAAATATAAGAACACAAGATTACATATTGAGTTTTAAATACACAAACACAGAGATGCTTTTTTTTCCTTTTTTTTTTTTTTTGTTTCTTTTGTTTTGTTTTGTTTTGTTTTTTGAGAGGGAGTCTCGCTCTGTCACCAGACTGGAGTGCATTGGTGCGATCTCGTCTCACTGCAACCTCCGCTTCCTGAGTTCAAGTGATTCTCCTGCCTCAGCATCCCGAGTAGCTGGTACTACAGGCGCACGCCACCATGCCCAGCTAATTTTTTAATATTTTTAGTAGAGACGGGGTTTCACCGTGTTGGCCAGGATGGTCTGGATCTCTTGACCTCGTGATCCTCCAGCCTCAGCCTCCCAAAGTGTTGGGATTACAGGTGTGAGCCACTGCGCTCAGCCTATTTTTGTTTCTAAAGATCATACTTAGGCACGATCCCTTTTCTCCAGACTTTGAATTGTCTACCTGTATTTCAATGTTCGCTTTAAGGGGGAGGTAATCAATTTAGCACATTATCATTCAATCAGACAAGGTGACTCAAACACTGTTCTCTGAATTGGACTTGTGCTGAGCAATCCTCTATTCTAGAAGCCAGGTGTGAGGGGTGGGAGGAAGTAAGCAGGTGCGGGTAGGGAGACCATTGCCAGCAGGCAGAGCATGGCTTGGTTTTTTCCCACCCCCCAAGCAGTTCAGATACTGGTTTGGAGGTCTCCATTAAGGAGGGTCCTCTGGGTCTCCGTGGTCTCATTCAGCCGAGATTTGTCCTGCTTACTGTCACTCCGCTCCCCGTCATCTGTGCCGCTCACCTTGACCAGGCAGAGGACATTCTGGAAGCTCTTCTTGAAGTTGTCAGACAAGAAGGCATATAGGATAGGGTTGGCACAGCTGTTAGCGTAGGTGAGGACCACCACAAAGTCAAACATGCCTTTAAGGGCTGGGGTGGGACTGATGGCCATGGAGACAGAAGAAACGTTGAATATGTAGAAGGGAAGCCAGCAGAAGATGAAGACAGCCACCACGATGGACACCATTCGGGTGACCTTCTTCTCAGACTTCTTCCTCTTGGAAGAGCCCACTCGGATACCAGAGGACTTCACCTTGATGATAATGAACAGGTAGCAAAGACAAATGATGGTGAGGGGTACCAGGAACCCTAGGATGAACGTGTAGATGATGAACCCTGTGTACCAAGCCCCAGATTCACCTGGCCAGTTGATGGTGCAGCTGCTTCTCCCCCACTGGTTGCTCCGGAGCCCAGCATATATCATGATGGGCAAGATGACCAGCAGAGAGACTCCCCACACAGCGATGGTGATCATCTTGGCCGTCCGGGGTCTCCTCCACTTGGCTGACTTGATGGGGTGGACCACAGCCAGGTATCGGTCGATGCTCATGACTGTCAAGCAGAAGATGCTGGTGAACTGATTGATGCCATCCACAGTCATGACCACGCGGCAGATGGCCTTGCCAAAGGGCCAGTGGACCAGAGCCACCTGCATAGCCAAGAAAGGCAGACCCAGCATGAAGAGCTCATCTGCAATGGCCAGGTTGAGGATGTAAATGTTGGTGATGGTCTTCATCTTGGCATAGCGGAGGATGACATAAATGACAAGTGTGTTACCACACAACCCAATGATGCAGACCACAAAATAGATGAATGTGAGGACTGCATTGCTTGTCAGGTCATAGTATGGCTCCGTCTGGTTTGAGGTGTTGGCTGACCCCACAGAGCCATTGAGGTCAAATGGAATGGATAGCCACATGTGGCTTCCATTGAGCGTCTCATCCGCCATGTCTGTGGCTGCTTTTCAGTGTTAGGCTAGTTGCAGCCAGCCCAGAGATCTTATTCTCACCTTAATGGACCCTGGAGGCCAAGGATCCAGTGTGACATCTGGAAGGAGAAAAGGAAGATTGGCCCATCAGTCATGAGCTATTTAAACTCTCACCAAATTTAAACATTTCTGTTTTACCCTCTCAGACGTACTCTTAAATTGAAAAACGGATTATCTTTCTACATCAATATTAGGCTCTAGAGTTCCTCATCAGTGTGCAGGCTTTTTTGAGTTGTTTTTCCAATAGTAGGGAAGGGTTTGGGTTGAGCCATCATCTGCTGACGCACATGTGGGGGAGGGCTGTGGCTTCAAAAGCACGTACTTTGACCCTTAAGAAGTTAAACTGCAGAAAGGCAGAGCTTGGGGAAAGAAGTTCAGCCCCTGACCTCAGAAGGGTCTGACACTGACATTCCTGGCCTCTTCCCTACCAGGAAATCTATGCTGACTTGCTAACCGCCTTGGAGTCTTTCCGTTCTGAAAACACCATAGTGGAAAAAACCCAGATTCTAGAGGGAGAACAAACCCAGGTTCCACTGCTGAGCCCATGTGACCCCTTGTCTGCCTCTTAATGGTTCTGCCTCTTATTGGTTCACATGGGGTGTCATGAAGGTTAAATGATGGAATGAATGTGACAATGCCTAGCATTGCATTGGGCTCGTAATGGGAACCTTGTACCTGTTGTTTCCCCCTATGTTTCCCTCTACCATCTCATTATCTCTGATTTACTGAAATCTTCCTACGTGGTGAACCAATTTATAGTCTTCGGTATTAAAGATAAAAGTCTGGTTTGCTTTCATTTTTGAAATGTAGGCTTCGGTTTATTTTTTGTTTTTCTTCTATTTTTGTTTTCCAATACAACCTAATGCTTGACTTCCTCAAGGACTCTTGCCCAACGTCCTTAAGGGGTCGCTGCTCCCAAGTGCTGTAACACCCCAGAGAATTTGCCTGCCATTTTCTAAAAGGACAAAAACGGGAAGCAGGTGTGGGACGCAAGCTCAGGCATAGAAGTAAGCAGAATGCTTCCAACACTGGTATAGTTCATTCACATCCACTATTCACTTGATTGTCCTGACTGTCCTAGGTGGTAGGGATAATTACGCCCATTTTAGAGATGTGTAAACTGAGGCTTAGAGAGTTTAAGGAGTTCACTCCCATTCTCTTGTGCATAATTGGTGGATCTGGGATGTGAACACAGGCCACCTGGCCCCATCTTTTGCACGTCTCAAGGCATCCCCTCTGATAACGTTCCCCTCTGATAGCTGTTCTGACTGAACGGCTGATAACTGGGCTTTGGTTTAAATCAACTGACTCCTGTGTTACTTTCTTACTGAGAGAAATAATTGGAACACTACTGGCTTGGCTTAGGATCTAAAACAATAGCTCATCCCATAATTAAGTGATGATATACAGCCATTCAAAAACTATCACGGGGAATGGGGAGGAGGCTTCTCTGTGCTGACAGCAGGGATGTAGGGATGAACAAATGTGGCTAGTGCCCTCTAGAAGGTGATAATTTAAAAGGGGAGACAGGCAAGGAAGCCAACTCATATAGGGTGGGAATTGCATGAGAGATAAACGAAGGACTTAAGGATGCCTTCCTTTCCTGGGGGATTCAGAGGAGGCTTCCAAAGAGAAATATTTGAACTGGGTCTTGGATATATGGAGAGTGAAGCAGGAGGACAGCAAAGAGGTCAATCTGGGAAGAGGTGAGCTGTCCAAAGGGTGGTGTGTTCAGCAGAGTGGGAATAATCACTTGGCTCACACATTTCCCCTGAGCTAGGTACTTTTTTCCTGGTGCCTGGGTGTGGATGGAAGATTGCTTCTTAATCCTTGGAAGGACTGCAGATGAGTTAAAGGAGACTTAGCCACAACAAGCCCTTGAGGATCCTCGCTTGCCTTTGCCTCTGATTCAGTCTGAACTGCCAGGTGCATTGCGTGTTCCTTTCATGCTCGCTTCCTTACCACACAACTGTCTGTGAAGTGAGATCTGGGCTTTGTGGCCGAACATTTTGTGAAGTATTTTGGGGACCTGGAATTTCATGTCTGCACGGGGTAAAAAAGCATAAACGGGCAGCAATTAAAAGAGAAGCTGTACAGAAACTGTGGTTAGTATCCCTGGATTAACTTGGGTAGTTTCACGATCATTTCTAACCATCTTGTCAGTTAGTTTAATTCTACAGAGCCAGAATCCTATTCAAGCTGCCTGCAATTAGAGTGTACATTAATCATGGGGATTTCCAGGAGCCCATTTATATAACACGAATGGTCACACTCCAATGTCTGGGTAACACGGAAGCCCCCTGGGCTGGGAGAGCCCCTGTCTAAGAGCTCTTGGACTAGGAAGGATGATGGTGCAGGGAGTATGAGGGAGGGTTGAGTGTTGCCTTCCAGCCCTAACTCGGTCATCCCAACTGGAGTTTCACTCAACAGGACAGAATCGCTTAATGGTAGCAGCAGACAGGGTTCAGAGTCTTGGTGAAGGCGGTGGAGGTAGGAGGCTGGGGAGCCGGTTGAGAGTGGGAAGGCTCCTCTAAGCAAGAAATGAGCTTCAATCATGGGGAGTCTTATTTAACAAGGAAGTCAGCTGTCTAATGTCTTCCAGAAACTTCTGTTTCGTTTTTATTCCAGAGAAAGAATATTCCAATGCCAGGCAGCCAATGCTTGTTGAATTGTGGTTAAATTAAATGGACAAGGAAGTTTGGTTTTCTGCATTCTTTGTTTTTCCAGCCCAAGAATTGTTAGATGCTGGAAATGGTTAGGAGTTGGTTTCCTCTGAACCAAGTCCAGGCTCTGTGGAGAGGAGGGTGAGAATAATCTCATGCACCCCACCTTCCACCCCTCTTTTACATAGGGGCTGTGGGTACCAGCCCAAGAAATGAGTGTTGGGATGGGGACCAGGCATCAGGGGAGGTCCTAAATCCCACTCAGGGTCAGTTTCTCCTCTCCCCATCATCTTTCCCGCATTCGGTTCCCACCCCCGCCTCCCTCGGGGCCTGCACAACCCGGCTTGGTCTCCGCGGCTTGGTCTCTGCGAGGCTGGAGCGAGAGCTCCCACTGGCAGAGTGACAAAAGCCCCTGTGGGCCTTCGCAGCGAGTGAGCGCCGGGGGAAAAGCCAGGGCGGTGCTGGCCTACGGGGTTGGGAAATGGAGAAGCGAATGTCAGGACTGCGGAGCCGGTGATCCCGGCTGGCACAGAAAGTCCTCCTGGCCATCCAACTCGCTGATCCTCAGAGTAAGGGTTTCCCGAAGAACTCCGTGCCATTTCCAGAAAGACAAGGGAAGAGTGGAGATTGTAGCGCCAGCACGCCTGGTCTCTAAACGCAGAGCAGGGAGTACCGTGTATGTGGCGTGGAGCTGAGGACAGAGACTTCGGGGCACGGACGACAGTCGCTTGGGGACTTGGCCAGCGGCTTTCGGCACGGGCTATGCAGAGGTTTGGTCGCTCCAAACCTTGACAAACTGTCCTTTCTGTCCCGAGGTGGGGGACGGGGGCGGATCCCAGATCGTTCAGCGTCTAGGAACGATCTGGCCGGGCGGGGAAGAACAGGAGGGAAGCCCCTTTTTCTCCGCTCAGCCCCCGCCGCCTGCCTCTGGCAGGCTCGGATCTCCGGGTGCGCTCCCGCAGGAGCCCCAAGCTGGCACCCGACACATCCCCTCACGGCCTCGCTCCCCTCGCCCAGGGTCTCTTTTGCAGGGGGCTGAGAAAAGTTGTCCCCCGTCGCAGCTACCACCTGAAATCTCGGACTAAAGGGCACGCGCCACGCACACGGGCATGAGGCCGCGAGGACACGTCCGTTCCAGCACACTCTACCTACAGCCCCCTACTCAGGCAGGGGCACCCGCTGTCGTTCGTTCCTGCTACAATCACCCCAAAAAGCACAAGGGCGGAGAATCACGCACCGGGACCTACGCTCAGGCGCTCGGATGGGCACTCCGCCATCAGTGCAGATGCACACAGGTGCCCAGGTGCACTTCCCGCTCCCTCCATCTCTGACACACACACACACGCACGCACGCACGCACACTCACCTCGCCTTGGCTTTTCCGCTGCAATCCGCTAGCTCCGGTCTCCGGCACCCAGCGGCTGTCCTCGAGCCAGCTGGGCGCCCAGGCGCGCAGCAGCTTGGCTAGCGCCTGGCGCCCGACGTTTGGGGTTCCCGGCTGCTCGACCCTCTAGCGCCGGCTCCCGCTAGCCCCTCGCCGGGACAGAGCTCTCCTTACCCGCAGACACCTGGCGCCAAGCTGCGGACTGAGGTTCTGGGCGCGGGTGGCCTTGGGAGCGCGAGCGCATGGGTGGCTGCGTCGCTTGCACTGGCCCAGCCAGCCCGGGCCCCTCGGCACATTTCCCCACGCCCCCCTCCCGCCACGTCACAGCGGCTTCGCTCCGCCCCCCTCCCCCCGCCCCCCCAGCCCTCCTCCCTGGTCCTGTAGAAGGACAGGGGTGATACTGGCTGAAAATCCTGCGCGTGGTCGCGGGCAGAGCTTACAGGCAGCCGGGGAGCGGAGAGAGAGAGGGGACCGGCATGTAGGGGCGTGAAAGGTTAAGCGTTTTCGATCTCCCCAAGACTCATGGCAAGGACAAGCGCGATTTTCCCTCTGATTTCACAGAATCGATTTCCTTCTACCCAGCATATTCCAGGCAGCTGGAGTGGCGGCAGGGGTGACCCAGACTTACACCGGGGACCTCGGTGATTTTCTTAGCCAAACAAGTTAGCAAAGCTGTGCTTACCGTGGGCCAGCCCCGGGCGCAGGGCGCAGGGCGAGGCGAAGGGTAGGTAGAAAAAGGGCTCAGGGGACAGCGCTTCTCCGTGCAGTTCCCAATGAGCGCAGGGCGTGTACGCCCGCAGCTGGAGCCCAAGATTCAGTCCTAGGAGTCATCGGAGGCCCAGTGGAGGCCGACTGGTCACAGCTGTCCCTGCATTCCACAGCTCGGAGATTCAGTGGCCATACAGGTGGTGGTTCCCTTGCTGAACCCACGTCTGTGAGCACCTGCGGGTCTGACCCAGCTCTATATAGTCCCTCCTACAGGCTGTGAGGGAGCAAAGGGGAACGGGCAAGAAGTGGGAGTTATGTACATGGAGTTGCAGCATTTATTTTTGACTGTGGTGATTCAGCCTCTTTTCTAATAGTTTAATAAGTCATAATGCTGCAGCCTCCCCTTCCTCAGCCTCCTCCAAGTACATGTACACACACACACACACACACACACACACACACACACACACACACACACCATCCTCAGTACAGTTTTACAGGATGGGAAAACAGAAAGCAAAGCCTGGCTAGCTTTCTCTGGGAGCTGAGCTGCCTTGATCTGCCCATCCAATTATTTGATTTCCAATTCACCAGGAAAAAGTAAAAGTCCAGAAGCTGTGTAGCAGGTGAGAGATGAGCTCTAGAGATAGGTGAGTGTGACATGGGAAAGGAACCACCTGGTACAGCAGCAGCCAGCTGCTCTCTTCTATATAGGCCAAATTGTATCTTGGGGTACCCACTGTAAGAGGGGGATCAGGGACTTCCATCTCTTTCTGAGACGTTGGTCATGATAGGTCTTAAATCTTGGCATCCTGGAGCTCAGGGCAAGATGGAAATTGAGCTACAATTGCCTTAAGTCCAGCAGTCAATCTGGGAGCCAGCATCTCTTTTAGACATGTGCACGCGAGGTAGAAGGGCTGGGGTTGTAGCTCACTAGAAGAGACTGTGTCTCTGCTCACCACTAGTGGGAAGAAGGAGAAGCAGAGAGGTAACAGTAGTCTCAGGAGGGCATCACGGAATTGTGCTCAGGGGACCTCACATCCTCTGGTCACACAGTTGCTACAATGCCTGTTGGCACCTCCAGTTTAAAACCAGTAACCTGACTGGTTTCCAGGAAAAGAAGGAAGAGCTAGAAAGTGCCTACTCTGCCCTCAAATTCCTTTCCTTTGTACCATGTTATCTTTTAAAAGTTCTCGAACAGTTAATACCAAATTTGTTTCTTTCTTTTTCTCTTTCTTTCTTTCCTTCCTTCCTTTTCTTTCTTTCTTATCTTTCTTTCTTTCTTTCTTTTTTTTTTTTTTTGAGACAAAGTCTCACACTGTCACCCAGGCTGGAGTACAATGGCAAGATCTCAGCTCACTGCAACCTCCACCTTCCAGGTTCATGCAAGTTTCCTGCCTCAGACTCCCAAGTAGCTGGGACTACAGGCACACACCACCACACCTGGCTAATTTTCTGTATTTCTGGTAGAGACATGGTTTCACTATGTGGGCCGGACTGGTCTCGAACTCGTGACCTTGTGATCCTCCCGCCTCTGCCTCCCAAAGTGCTGGGATTACAGGCGTGAGCCACCGCACCCAGCAAGTTTATGTTTCATTAAAATAAACAAACAAATAAATAAATAACTGGAGCCAGCAGAGTCCAAGATGCTGCTGCTGTTCTACCCTGGCTGCGGGAACGGGCTGATCATGGAGGAGGGACAGCTCTGCCGCCGCTTCACCTGCAACACGTGCTTCTGTGTGCACAACGTCACCCGCAAGGTAACAAATCGGAAGTACTCAAAGCTGAAAGAGGTGGCTGATAGGCTTGGGGGAGGAGCTGCAGGAGGATGCTGACTCTACCGCAGAGCCATGTCCCAGAGGAGAACTTCCTTGTGCTTACTGCATGTAGCCTAAGACCCGCTCTGCAGACAAGCGGAAGACCACCTTCTACCCGCGCTGCAGGACTCAGTGTAGGCACCACAGTAGGGAGTAGGGCAAGGATGGGGCGGCCCGAGCGGCTGCTTGCCTCGGGATAGATGCTCAGCTGGGAGTATGTCTCGTGGGTCCTGAGGGTCTTTGTTGGTGTAGTAGAAAGCTAACCCTTTTGAGGTGAAGAGCCAGGGTATCGGGAAATGCGGACTATCTACCAGTCAGAGCGGATGAAGTCATTGATGTCCAGGGAGTTTTTCTGTGTGGGAAGGGGACCCATAACTAAGTATGCCCTGTTTAAATAAGTCCCGTTCTTTTTTTTTCTTTTCTTTTCTTCCTTCCTTTCTTTCTTTCCTTTCCTTTTTTTTCCCTTTCTTTTTTTTTGAGATAGAGTTTTGCTCTTGTTGCCCACGCTGGAGTGCAGTGGTGCAATCTCAGCACACTGCAACCTCCGCCTCCCAGGTTCAAGCAATTCTCCTGCCACAGCCTCCCGAGTAGCTGGGATTACAGGCTACCAGGTGCCCACCACCACACCTGGTTAATGTTTATATTTTTAGTAGAGACAGCGTTTTGCCATGCTGGCCAGGCTGGTCTTGAACTCTTGACCTCAGGTGATCCACCTGCCTCGGCCTCCTAAAGTGCTGGGATTACAGGCCTGAGCCACCGTGCCCGGCCTCTTTATTTATATTTATTATTTATTTATTTGAGATGGAGTTTTGCTCTCGTTGCCCAGGCTGGAGTGCAGTGGTGTGATCTCGGCTCACTGTAACCTCAGCCTCCAGGGTTCAAGAGATTCTCCTGCCTCAGCCTCCCGAGTAGCTGGGACTACAGGCAGGTGCCACCATGCCTGGCTAATTTTTGCAATTTTGGTAGAGATGGGGTTTCACCATCTTGGCCAGGCTAGTCTTGAACTCCTGACCTAAAGTGATCCGCCCGCTTCGGCCCCCTGAATAGGCTGAATAATCCCAATATCCTGGGATTACAGGAGTGAGCCACCACCACACACCACCCAATATGGTCTTTAATGTGGATGAGCAAATAAAACAACATTCCCCTCCATGCACTTTCTTTGTCAATTCTTCCCCTCCTTATCAGATAGGGCAGGCCTAGCCTGGAGAAAGTACTGATCTACCCACATTAGGCACACCTGTCTTAAGGCAGCTGGCTGAGTAGGCTGTGAACAACATTGACCTTGACAGCAGAAATGTGTCATCGAGGATGATTGTTGATTTTGTCCAGATAATGTATGGCTCCTCTCCTCTCCCCTCCCCACTTTTGAAGGCCTCCAAAGAGCTGCTTGGGCTAACCTGCAGTCAGAGGCCAACCTCAAGTTCCTATTCCGCCTTGGACTCCCCCGGGCTATTTTGACTTTCCCCTCCATCTGCTGAATGAAGTCTGAGCTGTAATCCACATGGGGCTGCCTCTTCTTCCTCTGCAGCTTGATTAGTAACTAAGTAACAAAACGTTGAGCCAGAAAAATAGAGGGGTTGGGGCGGAGATAACCTTCCAACTGGCTTGTTTGATATCTTTAAAGCAATTAAATGGCACCCTTCCCTCTGTCAGCAGTTATCAGAGAGACAATAGGTGGCAGGAAATTAAGAAAAGGAACAGGACAAAGGGCCAGGCCAGTGTCCAGCCCTTTCCACGGGGAGGAGCGGCCCGGTTCACTCTTGCCAAGAGAAGTTCACAGTCTAGGAGCTCCACAGGGAAGACACAACTCCCAAATAGGTCATTATGTCTCTGAATGGCTTAATAAATTAAATGGGGAAATTTACTCTGCAATCAATTTAGCGAAAGTAAGTATCGCAATTAAGCCTGGAGGAAAGGAAGAGAGCCCTGGGGGGAGGATTGGATGTGTTTAGGAGTGTTAGATACCAATAGGAGCATCCAATGTGGTTTTTATCATCCTTTTGGGAATGCCAGGGTGAGGTTTGCTGTCTCTATTGATGAGATAAGGTCAGTGCTCTTGCCATGGAGAACGTCAGATTTCCCGGAGTGGAGGAGGCGGGGCGGGGGGAGAAGATACTCAGCATGGTGATCATAGTACCTTGACTTCCTGGGACACTCCTGTTTTTAGCTATTCTTTCCCTTGTACCCCACAAATCATCCACATTTTACCAAAATGGAGATGTCAGCATGGAAAAGCCTTTCTGATACCATGGATCCTGATGTGTAGTTTGGAGAATATGGAATATAGTCACCATATTGCTGTTTAAAAATTTGAGGGCTGGGCACAGTGGCTCATGCATGTAATCCCAGCATTTTGAGAGGCTGAGGAAGGAGGATCACTTGAGCCCAGGAGTTTGAGGCCATCCTGGGCAATATAGTGAGAACTCATCTCTACAAAAAAATTAAAAAATTAGCCAAGCATGGTGGTGCACACCTGTAGTTCCAGCTAGTTGAGGGACTGAGATGGGAAAATCTCCTGAGCTCGAGAGGTGGAGGTTGCAGTGAGCCCAGATCACGCCACTATACTCCCACCTTGGTGATAGAGCAAGACCCTGTTTCAAAAGAAAAAAGGAGGGGGTGGCATTTGGCATAATTGATGTAATAGTCTTTTCAAAAACACAAGGAATTCAAGTGAGGATCTTTCTTCCTCTCTCTCGTCCCCACCCCCAACAGCTATGAGTCTGGCACAGTATGTCACCATTTTTCTCTATTAGCAGCCTCAACCCTCAGGGAATACATTGGCCAAGTGGGTGTGTAGGCATTAGAAACTCTTTGGAAACCACCCCCAAATAAGTCTAGAATCAGGAATTGTGGTTAGAAGACACTGTGATCTAGATATAATTCCCCTTTTTTCTTCTCTCTCCCATTTTGTCAGAAATGCATATAGACATAAAATCCTGGAGGCAGAAGGGATCTTAGACATTCTCAGGTTTCTAGCCTACATCCCATCATTATCCAAGTAAATATACCAGGCTCAGAGAGGACAGGTGACTTGCCCAAGGCCACCCAGCAAGGGAGTGGCAAAGTCAAGAGTCAAATCAGCTCTTCTGAATCTCGGAGTTATGCCCCTTCCTGCACAGGGTATGAAAGCTGGAGGAGAGAAGTCCCCAGCTTCTCCACCGTCTGTCCCAGCTCTTCTCTGGCACCAGTACATTCTTCCTGATAACCACCTCCCTGCTGCTCTTATCTGATCCAGCTCCTCTTTTTCGGTGCCATGGTGACAGAGTTGCAAAACTTGAGGCTGTCTCCTGCTGTGACTTTTTCCAGAGTGTGCTTCCTGGACCACTAATTCTCAGAGCAAGACGCTCTGTAGAAAAATTGGCTGGGCTTGGTGGCTCACGCCTGTAATCCCAGTACTTTGGGAGGCCAAGGCAGGTGGATCCCTTGAGCCCAGGAGTTCGAGACCAGCTTGACCAATATGGTGAGACCTCTGTCTCTACCAAAAATACAACAATTAGCCAGGCATGGTAGTATGACCTGTAATTCCAACTACTTGGGTGGCTGAGGCATTAGAATCGCTTGAACCTGGGAGGCGGAGGTTGCAGTGTACCGAGATCACACCACTGCACTCCAGCCTGGGCAATAGAGTGAGACTCTGTCTCCAGAAAAGAGAAAGAAAGAAAAAGAGCACTCTGGGGAATGCTGCACAGCTGCGCATTTACCCCATGTCCTGCAGATACACACACACACACACACACACACACACACACACACACACACACACACATATTTTGAGACACGGTCTCACTGTGTCTCCCAGGCTGGAATGCAGTGGCGTGATTTTGGCTAGCTGCAACACTGACCTCCCGGGCTCAAGCCATTCTCCCATTTCAGCCTCCCAAGTCGCTGGGAGTATGCTGGCTAATTTTTTGTATTTTGTATAGAGATGGGGTTTTGCCATGTTGCCCAGGCTGGTCTTGAATTCCTGAGCTCAAGTGATCTGGGGGCATCAGCCTCCCAAAGTGCTAAGATCACAGGTGTGAGCCACCGTGCCCGGCCTCACATGCTTGTTATAATATCCATTATGTGCAGGGCGCACTGAGTGTTTCACACACTTTTTAAATCTCATTTAATTCTCTCAACCTTTGTGGCATACGCCTTTATCATTAGTAACATTGGCATTTTGAGAAATCTTTCAGTAAAAACACCTGCTGATCTTTATTTTCTTTTTAATTATTATTCTGGGATACATGTGCAGAATGTGCAGGTTTGTTACATCGGTATACACGTGCCGTGGTGGTTTGCTCCATCCATCGCCCCATTAGGCATTTCTCCTAATGTTATCCCTCCCTTAGCCCCCGACCCCTAGCAGGCCGTGCTGTGTGATGTTCCCTCCCTGTGTCCATGTGTTCTCATTGTTCAAGTCCCACTTATGAATGAGAACATGCGGACACCCAGCTGATCTTTAACCCAGTGTTCCCCAACTTACTTAGCCATGGATTCCCTGTGAGTAATTTTCCCTACGAGTAATTCCCTGAGTAATTTCCAACACATATTCTGTGCTTATTCTGTGCCTATTGTGTGCCAAGCACTGTGCTAGATGCTTTCTATTAACTCATTTAATCCTCACTTGCAATCCTATGAAGCACCGTCAGCATTATGAATCCCCCCTTTTGTGAGTGAAGCAAGTAAGGCACAGAGAGGCTAAGGACCCTGCCCAAGGCCACACAGCTAGCAATGACAGCTTAACTACTGAATCCTGAGCATAATTATGCAGAGCAACAATCATTGGCGAATGGGGCTCCAACCTTCCTTAATCACTCTTAGAGGTTGATTACAATAGAAGAGAGACAATCCCCTCCCCTGATGAATAGCTGCAACTGTTTGTTGTTGTTGAGATGGTATCTCATTCTGTTGCCTAGGCTGAAGTTCAGTGGCATGATCACCACTCACTGCAGCCTTGACCTCCTGTACTCAAGCGATCCTCCCATCTCAGCCTCCGGAGTAGCTAGGACTACAGGCACGCACCAGCATGCCTGGCAAATTTTTTAATTTTTTTTTTGTAGAGATAGGGTCTCACTATGTTGCCCAGGATGGACTTGAACTCATGGGCTGACGTGATCCCCCGCCGACCCCCAGCTTCGAACATCCAAAGTGCCGGGATTACGGGTATAAGCCACCGTACCCGGTCCACAATTGTTTCAAGCCGTTCTCTAGGCAGTTACTCTCCCATCCTCAGAACATCTTTGTGGCTGAGTTCTGGATTGTTTCCAAGTTCTCTGAGGCTCTGACAATCATCCAAGCCTCCTGGAAGAACCCTTTTCCTCTCCCTTCCAGAATGACCCAAGTGACAAGAAGTACCTGGTGCTCTCCTGGTGTGTGTGTGTGACTCCCCCCCCACCACCCACCACCGAATGCCAAATTGCCTGATCAGCCTGTTCAGAAGAGCGGCCTCTTCCCCAAAAGAGGAGCTGCTGCTGGGGCGATTTATAGACTCACAGCAGCAGGAGGCCCCTCTGACGTCACCCATGTCAGGGCTTCAGGACAAGGCTGCTACCCGAGAGAATCACCTGGGAGTTTGAAAACCAAAGGTGCCGTGGCTCCGCCCTTAGTGATTCTTATTTAATTTTTGGCATGGGGCCCAGATAATTTTCAAGCTCTCCTAGTTGATTTTCATGTGAGCTACAGCTGACAACCACTGAGAGTTAAACTGTCTCGTTTCGGATGTGAAGGAACTTTAGATCAGGAGGGGGAAAGACTGTCCCGGGTCAGGCCACAAGCAGCTCAGGAGCTCTCCTCCTCCAGGGAGCAGCCTGTGGACTCACACTGCACTCCATCAGTCTGGGAACCCTGTTCCCTGGGCAGAGGGCACTCTGGGCAGGGTTTGTGCAGCTGTGGGGCCTGGGAGTCTCTGCTCCATGAGCAGATGGAACCAGAGTTTTCTTTCTCATAAGGAAAATCCCCTTCCATTCCCTCTCCAGTCCTAGTGAGATAGCAGGGTAGACACCTCACCTTGCTTCCCTTTGGCAGGATGTACTGTCTCCTTTAGAATGGGTGTTTCACAGCTTGTAAAGGCCAGCAACTTCACAAATGGGCCAGAACCAGTAATTAGGTTCTTCGTTGTAATTAGAGCAACGAAGGTCAGAATCCAGTTTAATCATGGACAGAGTTGACCATACTGGCCTTTTCCCTCTTGGGGTCTGTGTTCCTGTGTGTTGCCAGCAGCTGGGTACCTGGGTGAGGCTCCCACCCTGTCCTATCTGCACGGAGAGCCCCTCCTTGCTCTGGAAATTCTCCTCCTCCTATTCTCCTCGTGCTCGTGGCCCAAGCGGTAGCTCCTCCCTAACCGGCCACAGAATATTTAAAATTTAATAGGGCTTTGGGGAGGCGTAGACCCACAGGAGAGGATTTCTGAGTGGAGATGTTGGCCCGGCATTGTCAGGGGTTGGGGGTGGGTGGGTCTTCATGTTGAGCAGCCTCTCATCTCATCACAGAGCCTGTTTCTCTCTCTGTCTCTCTCTGAGTCAGGAATTTCTGCTGCTGAAGGGCCTCTGCCCCCAAGAAGAAGCAAACAGCAGTAGTGAATCCAGCCACTGCTGCTATGTTTCAATTACGTTTCCAAAGAGGCTGCAGTTCCTTAGCTGGCCCCAGGGTGGGGTGAGTGCACAGAACTCACCTCCCGGGGCGGCCTCTGTGAGCTCGGCACTAGGCCCTGGAGGATCGGGCCCAAACATCCACCCCAGGGCCTTTCTTTTTTCACTCCCCTCCCCATCCTCCTGCCAATCTGGGGATGTGATGCTGCCCTGTTAGAATCAAGATGATGGCAGGGCCTTGGAACTTGGATTCTGGCGTTTTCTGTCTCCCCTTCTCACAGGGGCTTTCTTCTCTCTGGCAAAGATAATCTCCTCTGTCTGAGATCAGGGTGCCCTTCTTGGGAAGAGCAGGCATGAGATAGCTAGAGACCCAAGTGAGAAGTCATTGAGGGCAGATGTGAATTCTGCAAAGGGAGTGGATTCCGTAAAGTCAAATGGATTTGGAAAACGGCCTTGAAAAGCTATGGGTGGGGGGCAGCATTTAGTGTCTGTTTGGAGGCTGCACGCCAAAGCCACAAATGATGCTTTTCCTGAGTGCTACAAAAGTTTCTGCAAGGCTGAAAGGGTGGATTTTCCTCTTTGACACAGGAGGTGACTCCGCAGAGCCCATGGGCATCGGAACGGGTTTCAGTCGCAGGGCCAGGAGGGACTTTGTTCAGCCAGGTGAGGCCGGCGTGATGGGGCCTGGCCTCTTTCCAAAAGTAAGAGTTCCCCGGTGGCTTCTTCTTGCTCCCTTGTAGGGGAGCCAGCTTGCTGGCTTTGTTTGCTGGTTGGGCTGCCATTCCCCAGGCTTCATGGTACCCGCCTGCCTGAGGCCCCAGAGCAGATGGCCGGCCTGGTGAGGGGGAGTGGGAGGCCCCTTCCCACCCCAGAGTCATTCATGTGTCTCCTCTCCCCCTCACAGCCCACAAACGGCTGCTCCTCCTCCTCCTTCCCTCCACGTCCCCGCTCTCTCCCACCTCACTCTCCAGCAGCCAGGTCTGACAGATTGTCCCTGTGCCTGCTGCTAAAACCTAATTTCTCTGTATCACTTCACACACTCAATCCTTCTCCCTGGCAAGACCCTTTGACTTGGGGTTGCAAAGCATGACAATTCTAGCCTTTGTTTCTAGCCTGCTGGAACACTGGACTCTGTTGAATAATTAGATTCAAGGCTTAGGAGGTGTCCTCACTCCCAGTAGAGGTGGGTAAGGACGTTGTAGGATCCTAACATGACCTGACGGAGCAGGGAACTGGGGAGATGAGGCATGGTCTCACAGTGTGATCCTGCAAATGAACTCACTTTAGTGTTCCTTCAATAATAAGCCCATTTAAATAGAATTTAAACAATTTTTTTTTTTGAGATGAGGTCTCATTCTTTTTGCCCAGGCTGGAGTGCAGTGGCGCCATCTCAGCTCACCACAACCTCTGCCTCCCGGGTTCAAACAATTCTCCTGTCTCAGCCTCCTGAGTAGCTGGAATTATAGGCGCCCGCCACCACACCCAGCTAATTTTTTGTATTTTAGTAGAGACGGAGTTTCACCATGTTGCCCTAGGTCTCCAACTCCTGGCCTCAGGCAATCCTCCCACCTCGGCCTCCCAAAATGCTGGGGTTACAGGTGTGAGAAACTGCGCCTGGCCTATGCAATCCAGCTTTTGACTGTGTCTTCTCAGGGCAAGGGAACTCAGAAGCCTACCCCAGGCCTGAAACCCTTTGCCCGTGTTCAGAAATCATGCAGGGCAGTAGTGGCTTCAATGTCCTCCTGCCCTTTGCAGGCCTTTCAGAAATCCAGTGTTTGTTTACAGTCTCTCATAGCCTATTTAGGAGAGAGGCTATAAAGGGTTGTCATGTCTGAAACTGGTTTTGTTCCTGTTTCAATATCTTGTCAGAAAACTGGCAGTTGATCACAAAGCAATTAATGATCTATGACTTCATGAGCATTTGATGCATTTTTTTTTTTTTTAGATGGAGTCTTGCTCTGTTGCCCAGGCTGGAGTGCAGTGGGGCGATCTCAGCTCACTGCACTCCATCTCCCGGGTTCAAGTGATTTTCCTGCCTCAGCCTCCCAAGTAACTGGGATTACAGGCACAAGACACCATGCCTGGCTAATTTTTGTATTTTTAGTAGAGACAGGGTTTCACCATATTGGCCAGGCTGGTCTCGAACTCCTGACTTCAGGTGATCCACCCGCCTCAGCTTCCCAAAGTGCTGGGATTGCAGGCATGAACCATTGCGCCTGGCCAGATGCATTTCTTTAGTGGGGTGGGAGGGAGAGTAGCTCTGTAGCCCTGAGTAGATAGACGCTGCCTAGTGGGCTCAAATTACTCATCCTGGTTAATTTCTTCTAAAATTACATAATTCTCTGTAATTTGAGGTCCAGATAGTAAAATATATGCTGAAAATATATGCTGATCTTTAGTACAAACCAGTTGAATGATTTGTTTGACCAGTAAAGTCTTTTTATTTAAAATTTTATTTTTATAAACTAAAAGCCAAATGGTAGGATTAGACTTCTGATGAAAAACAGCCGACTATGGCTGGGTGTGGTGGCTCATGCCTGTAATCCCAGCATTTTGGGAGGCCGAAGCGGGTGGATCACTATGTCAGGACATCGAGACCATCCTGGCCAACGTGGTGAAACCCTGTCTCTACTAAAAATACAAAAAATTAGCTTGGCGTGGTGGCCTTCACCTGTAGTCCCAGCTACTCGGGAGACTGAGGCAGAAGAATCGCTTGAACCTGAGAGGGAGAGGTTGCGGTGATCACGCTACTGCACTCCAGCCTGGCGACAGAGCGAGAATCCATCTAAAAAACAAACCAAAAAAAAAAAAACAACAAAAAACCCAGCAGACTCCTGCTTCATTTTTCTCCACTTCTGATATATTCCCTAAGGACAAAACCTTTCAATTCTTTGTTTTATTTCTTCTGTTACTGAATTTACCTCTATGTTTTCTAAATGGCACACTTACACGTCTGTTTTTTGGTTTTCCTGTTTCTGATTCTGTTGGCTTCCTGGGAAAGATCCCCAGCTCAGCACTTATACGATGAACTTCCCTACTCCCTTTCCTCCCAATATAGTTACTGTGTTAGTTCATTCTCACACTGCTGTGAAGAAATACCCGAGACTGGGTAATTTATAAAGAAAATAGGTTTAATTGACTCTGTTCTGCGTGGCTTGGGAGGCCTCAGGAAACTTACAATCATGGCAGAAGGCACCTCTTCACAGGGTGATGAGAGATTAAGTGCCCACAAGGGAAAGGCCAGATGTTTATAAAACCATCAGATCTCATGAGAACTCGCTCACTGTCCCGAGAATAACACAGGGGAAACTGCCGCTGTGACTCAATGACTTCCCACCAGTTTCCTTCAACCACATGTGGGGATTATGGGGATTCCAATTCAATATGAGATTTTGGGTGTGGGGACACAACCAAACCATATCAGTTAGCATCATTTTTGTCAAGTCAGTGGTTCGTGTTTGCATTACTATAACAATGTAAACATTATTTACAGCTGACCCAAGCACTATGCTTTGCTGGCCTCTTTTTTTCTTGTAGACTCTTTTGTTTTCCCTGAAGTTAATGATTACCTCTTTGTTCAAGAAAAAAATTTTTTTTTTTGAGACAGAGTCTCAACTCTATCACCCAGGCTGGAGTGCAGTAGCATGATCTTGGGTCACTGCAACCTCTGTCTCCTGGGTTCAAGTGATTCTCCTGCCTTAGCCTCCTGAGTAGCTGGGATTACAGGCATGCACCACCACGCCCAACTAATTTTTTGTATTTTCAGTAGAGACAGTGTTTCACCATGTTGGCCAGGCTGGCCTCTAACTCCTGACCTCAAATGATCTGCCTGCCTCGGCCTCCCAAAATGCTGGGATTACAGGCGTGAGCCATCACGGCCAGCCCCGACCAAGTTTTTTTACTTGCTTTTTTATGTACCGATTGATGATTCATTCCTAAATTCTGAAGAGTCAAAAACTTCTCTTAACTTTATTCAACATATTGATTTCATTTATGGCTTGGAGGCATTCTTCCTGGAGAGCGTTATCCTTCTGCTCAATCTAGACCAATTGTTCTTGAAGTCTGCTGCACAGCTCTCATCTCAGAATTTCTCTTCACCATTACCCTGAGGATTTCTTTTTCTTTCTTTTCTTTTTTCTTTCTTTCTTTTTCTTTTTTTTTTTTTTTTGAGATGGAGTTTCATTCTCGTTGCCCAGGCTGGAGTGCAATGACGTGATCTCGGCTCACCGCAACCTCTGCCTCACAGGCTCAAGCGATTCTCCTGCCTCAGCCTCCCAAGTAGCTAGGATTACAGGCATGCACCACCACACCTGGGTAGTTTTTTTTTTTTTTTTTTAAGACGAGGTTTCACCATGTTGGTCAGGCTGGTCTTGAACTCCTGACTTCAGGAGCCCACCTTGGCCTCCAAAGTGCTTGGATTGCAGGCATGAGCCACTGCACCTGGCCTAATTTTTTTGTATTTTTAGTAGAGATGGGGTTTCATCATATTGGCCAGGGTGGTCTGGAACTCCCGACCTCAGGTGATCCACCCACCTCAGCCTCCCAAACTGCTGGGATTACAGGCGTGAGCCACCGCACCTGACCTGCCTTGAGTATTTCTTCCTTGCTTCCCAGTATTTGTCTTCTGTTTGCTTTCTCTTTCTCTGTCTGGCTTACTTCTTTGTTTTGGTGGAGCATCACCTCCAGGAGTTTCTTGAGAAAGGGTATGTGGTAGCCAGCCTCCAAGATGAGCCCTAATAAACCCCATCTTCTGGTATTCACACCCTGCACAGCCCCTCCCACATTGTACCAGGATTGATCTGTATGATCAATGAATATGGTGGATGATATTGTGTCACCTCAGAGATTAGGATATAAAAAGCACTGTACCTTTTATCTTGGAGGATCTCGCCTCTCCCGCCTTCCCTTCCTCTCACCTCCCCTCTCCTCTCTTCCCCGTCTCCTTTCGAGGAAAGGTTGTGAGCCCTGTCTTGAGCAGTCCTATAGGATGGGAAGGTGGAGCCTCCAGCCAACAACCGCAGGAATGAGCTTGGAGGTGGATTCTTTAGCCTCTGTCAAGCCTCAGATGGCTGCGTCCCCATCAAAACCTCATCTTGAATTGTACCTCCCATAATTCCCACGTGTTGTAGGAGGGACCCTATGGGAGAAAACTGAATCATGGGGGAGGTTTTCCCCATACTGTTCTCATGGTAGTGAATAAATCTCACCAGATCTGATTGTTTTATAAGGGGTTTCCCCTTTCACTTGGCTTTCATTCTCTCTTGCCTGCCACCATGTAAGACGTGCCTTTTGCCTTCCACCATGAGTGTGAGGCCTCCCCAGCCTTGTGGAACTGTGAATCCATTAAACCTCTTTTTCTTTATAAATCACCTAGTCTCAGGTATGTCTTTATCAGCAACGTGAAAACAGACTAATGTACTCCCTTACGACAAATTCAATACCAAACCACCCAGTGAAGCCACTGCCAGCTAAGCCACTCTCAAATTTCTTTCTCGTAGAAAATAGATAATAAATGTCCATTTTTTAAACCACCAAAGTTTGCCATGACTCGTTATACAGAAATAGATAAGACAAAGGTAAATCTTTTAACACTGTGCTTATGTAAAAATGGCTTTATTACACGCTCACTTCTGACTGATGGTTTAACTGTGCATAGAATTCTATTCAGCCATTGGAAATCCTCTTCCCTCAGAATCTTTTTTTTTTTTTTTTTTTAAACACGGGGTTTCACCATGTTGGTCAGGCTGGTCTTGAACTCCTGACCTCAGGTGATCCACCTACCTTGGCCTCCAAAGTGCTTGGATTACAGGCACGAGCCACCACGCCTGGCCTTCCCTCAGAATCTTACAGACATTTATCCCTTGTATCCTGGCTTACAGTGTTGATGTGGGTGTGTCCAATGTCTTTTCCCAGAAACTTGTAAAATCTTGTCTTCATTACAGTTGTTACAAAATTTCATCAGACTCTGCTTTGGTGTGAATAGTTTTTTTCTTTTATCATTTGCGTGTTTTGCATTCAGTGACCTCCTTTAATCTGGAAACATATGTCTCTTATTTTTAAAAGATGTTACATTAATTTTTTTTTTTTTATTACTCCACTTCTGTTGTCACTGGTCTCTCTTTCTGGCACTTCTATTACTCAGACCAGTTCTCTGATTCCCTTGGCTTTTCTCTTTTATTTTCTATCTCTTTGTTGTTTTGTTTGACTTTCTGGGTGATATTTCTAACCATTCTATTGAATTTTTTATTTCAACAATTGTATTTTTTTTTTCTTTTTTTGAGACGGAGTCTACTCTGCCACTCAGGCTGGAGTGCAGTGGGGCCATCTGGGCTCACTGCAGCCTCCACCTCCCAGATTCAAGTGATTCTTGGGCCTCAGCCTCCCAAGTAGCTGGGATTACAGGTGTGTGCCACCACGCCTGGTTAATTTTTGTGTGTTTAGTAGAGATGGAGTTTCACCATGTTGGCCAGGCTGGTCTTGAGCTTCTGACCTCAAGGGATCCGCCTGCCTTGGCCTCCCAAAGTGCTCAGATTACAGGCGTGGGCCACCATGCATGGCCTCTACTGAATTTTTAAATTTCAGCTATTGCGTTTTTAAGCGCTTGTTCTGGTCTCTAAACACTCTCTTTATATAGCCTTCTGCTCTTGTTTCAAGGATGCAATATTTTAATCTCAAGTTTCTACAAACTTTACTTATTTTTCACTTTCTTCTACTTCTTGATTATCTGTTTCCTTTACATTCCTTTATCCTATTTATTTTTAAGGATTTATTTTAGTTTTCTTTCACTTTTTGTTCATGTTTTCTTCATCTTATTGATTTTTTTTTCTGTCTTTCAAGATTTTGCACAGATGTCCTTGACTAATTATATTTAAGAGCAAAGCACCAAAATGCTTTTTGGAGGCTCTTTGTACACAGGTGTGGCTGTCATGTGGTGAATTTTCTGAAGGATTGCCACATGGAGACCGGATTACTTGATCAGAGAGCCTCCCTAATACTGATTGTTTTTATTGGTCTGGCAGCTTCCCCAGAATCCCCCAACCTGGCTCCTGCAGTTTTTTGTTTTTTAACTTATTTAAGGCATCTCCTGCCACAAGCAAAGGGATGGAAGATCAGTATACCAACCATCATTTGATACAAGTAAAGAAGGTGAGCTTAAGGTCCCATATCCTTTTTCTGATCTGCATGCAGAGTAATGATTCAAAGCAGTACTATGGTCCCCAGTGCTCCTGTAGTGGTCCAGATTTGTAGCCAGTTGGAAGTGAATTCACGTCAGGGTTTTATGGAATAGAGTATAGTTACCATCTCCCCAGAGAAAGGGCTTGGACCTGATACGGAGATGGGGTAGGGATGCACTGGGTCTCTCGTGTTCTGAGTAATGCAACTTCAGGAACACATTCAGCACGCTGACTGCCACCCTGGGGAGTGTGGCGAAGTAGGTGAAGGCCTTCCACATGCTAGCTGAGCCCTCCTCGCCATGGGCACCACTCTATATGGGCCGCCCCAGCTGAGGGTGGGACCAACCTAGCAGGCGAGAAACCCCAGACACAGCAGCTGCTGCCGTTTTCAACCTTGACCAGCTCCTGCAGCTTTCTGAACCTGGCCATCAGTGCTGTAAGTGCCAAGTACGAGAAGATGGTTTAGGGTTTCACTATTTAGTATGAAGATGTTCATTTAATCTCTCCCCGCTTTCCAGTGGACCTGTATCCCCAAGTCCAGAGCTTGACTATTTCAACCATTTCACAGAGTAAACCTTGTTTTTCGTTTTATTTTATCTTGAGGTAGAGGAGGCTCCACAGTGTGAAGGAGTGGATATAAGTAGCTAACTATTTGTTATAAAGTCATTCAACCATCCTCCTCTTTCCAATCCTACCTGGAGCCTCCAATTCCTGGATCTTTTTGGAGTTCTGCAACTTTCTTTCGGGCTGGCTTTACCCATTTAACCTCGTATTTTATTTTCTGTATTCTGCAAAGTGTTAACTCCTTGTCACTTTCCAACTTCCAATATTTTGGTGGCATTTTCTTGTCATTTCTTCTGTCGTTCTCTTTTTTCTTAAGTTTGCTTTTAAAAATATCTTTACTGTCATTTTAGAGGAGTTTGGAAGGAAGAAGAGAAAACTCCATGTGTTTACTCTGCCATATTTAACCAGGTGTCTTAAAAGGTAGTCTGGGCTTGGATTTTGTTGCTCTGTGTGTGTGTGTGTGTGTGTGTGTGTGTGTGTGAATGTTTTTAGCTTTTGTTTAATTGTTTTTAACCAGATAAGCATTATTGGCTTGGTTAGCTTTGGACTTAGTTATGGACTTGGGTAGCTGAGTGTTACTGAGTTTGGATCAGCACACTCCTTGGTTCCCACGTGAAGGATGACTTAGTGCCTACTTTGTAGCTCACATTCATTACTTAATCTGGTAGTGGTGGGAATGGTGGCCACTGAATGGTTCACCCCAAAGTGGAATTGCCATAGTGCGGATCTTTTCAACCTGGACTGACTTATTCTCTGCTGAGCATAATCCTTTTCTGGAAATTGGGACTGTGACTGGCAAAGTGGAATGGCTCCGCCAGACACGTGGAGTTGTAATTTCTTTGCAGTTAGGATACCTACAAGTAGCAGATGATTGTCACTTTGCCTTGCAGGGCCAAATGATGCAATTTTTGGACCATTTCTTACTTCTTGAAACTGTCTTCCTCAAAGCTTCCTTCTAGATTGTACCTTCTGTTTTCTTTCCCCTGCCTTATCTGTCCGCATATTCACATAACCAAATCTGCTTGAATAAGAACAGAATCCATTCACAATATAGACAGAGGGGCTATCATCGGAGCACAAAGGAAAGGCTTCTCCCAGCTTTCGGCTGGAGGAGGAGGGACTAGAGAGGATGTTTAGGGCAGAGACTTGAAGGATGAGTAGGAAAATTGAGAGTAGAGAAGGAACTTAAAAGTGTTCCAAGCAGAGGGAACAGCATAGGCAAAACCCCTGAGGCAAAGGAGAGCCTGGTGATGGGCAAAAAGTCATGCTGATTGGGCCATAGGGTCAAGGGGGAGGGAGGGCAAGAGTTGAGGCTAGGACCCAGACTCCCAAGCTAGGAGTCAAGGTTTTATGCTGAAGGATTGTAGGGGGGATTTTGAGGATCTTCACAGAAAAGGATGTCATCAGTTTCTTTCATGGAGATAACTGGCCTGAGTATGGAATAATGGATCAAAGGAGGATAGCCCTGGTTAGAGGAGGAGGGGCCGGTTCAAAGGCTGATGGAGTAGCTCAGGAAAGAGCTGCTGAGGGTCGGACTCAAAGCAATGGGTGTGAGACAAAGGCCACAGAACTGAGGGGTTTGAGAGGGAAGAATCTGGAAACCTAGTGGCTTATTAGATTTAGGAAACAAGGGGGTGGGGGTACAGGAGGGAGATGGGGATTCCTGGATTTCTGGCTTCAGTGACTGGATGGGAGTGGTACTGTTCCCCAAGTGAGGAATAAAGGGAAGGAGCACACACCCCTCGGGCAGAGAGGGTGGGTTCTGCTTGGGTTCTGCTGAGATTAGGGTGCTCACAGGATGGCTGGAAAATAGTTTGATCTATCAGTTGAGTTATGTTGGGAGAAAAAAAAACTGGAGTTAGACATTTAATAGACATTTAAGTTTGGGACGTTCAGTTTTTTGTTGTGGTGGTGGTGATGGTTGTTTTGAGACAAGTTCTCCCCCTGTCCCCCAGGCTGGAATGCAGTAGTGTGATCACAGCTCACTCAAGCCTCAACCTTCCCAGTCTCACGTGATCCTCCCACTTTAGCCTCCCAAGCAGCTGGGACTACAGGTGTGTACCACCATGCCTGGCTAGCTTTTATATTTTTTGTAGAGAGAGGCTTTTGCTATGTTGCCCAGGCTGGTTTCAAACTCCTGGGCTCAAGCGATCCTTCTGCCTCAGCCTCCCAGAGTGCTGAGATTACAAGCATGAGCCACTGCACCCGGCCAAGTCTGGGAGTTATTATCCAGGGGTGATAGGTGGAAGGGACAGAGTAAATGAGGTCACCCAGAAAGAATGTAAGGGTGAGAAGGAGAGAGGGTGGGGAATGCTGACATTTAAATGATGTCACACACACACTCACACACACACACACACACACACACACAGTGAGAGTGAGATTATGAGTGTGTGGCGGGAAGGGAAGCCTGACTGGCAAGAGGAGAGAGGGTCCCACAGGTAGGGGCATTAGGGAAGTAAGGTTATGGAAGAGAAGAACTGAAAAGTCAATATGATATTGAACATCGAGGATGTCACTGGGGCCTGGCAAAGTGGCATGGGCAGAAGGCGGATGGCAGCGTGTTGAGGAGGGAGACACGTGATGAGAGGTGGTGGAGATGGCAAGTGGAGTCAGTTCTTCCCAGAAGCTTAGTTGAGAAAAGGAGGGGAACAGCAATGGTTACTTAGAGGAAAGCATATGGCTGAAAGCAGTTTTTAAAAGGTGGTAAATGTTATATATAATGACAGACGGAGAGAGAGAGAGAGAGAGAGACAGAGAGAGGAAGGCAGCAAGGGGGGCTTCCTTTGCACTGTGTTTGGAGATGCTCATTCAAACAGGGACTGACCGTCAGCATTGGCAGCGGGTGGGTGTGGTGGTGGATGTGGGTGGGTACGGGGTGCTTGTGGAAGGAGCAGGAAGAATTTGAGAGCTCTTTGTGTCTCGGGACCATCCATACAACAAATTCTTTCTGGGCATTTACTCAGTTCCAGACCCTGTATTTCTTGCTGGGAATAGGGAGATGAAAAACACAACCCCAACCTTGGGAAAGCGCACTGCTCATAAGGAAGCTAGACACAGGTTTACCAAAAAATGTTGAGGGACTCCTGCCCCAGCAGAGTGGGTGTCAGAAGGTGACTCTAGGGCTCACCCCGGAGCCAGATCTGAAAGGAAGAGAAATAATTTTTTGGGGTGGACAAAGTGAGAAGGGTGTATGTGGCTGTGCAGTTTAACCACAAATCTCTAAGAGGCACCTTTGCATGCCCATCAGGCCCTGCACTAGTCACACTGGATCCAAGGCCAATAAGACGCCACTCCCGCCGAGCGGTATACAGTATCCAGTGGAGGAGACAAGCAGATGGTTTTGATGTCATATGCTAAATTTGGGGACATAGAAGGTACTTTCTTGTAGAAGGAAACAGAATATGGGAGAAGGAAAGGCAGGCAGGGCAAAGGCCTTAGGGGCTGTTGCGGGTTGCATTGCATTCCACAAAAAGATATTTTGAAGCTCTAACCCCTAGTTCCTGTGAATGTGATCTTATCTGAAAATAGGGGTTTAGGCCAGGTGTGGTGGCTCATGCCTGTAATTCCAGCACTTTGGGAGACTGAGGCGGGTGGATTGCTTGAGGTCAGGAGTTCACGACCAGCCTGACCAACATGGTGAAACCCTGTCTCTACTAAAAAAAAAAAAAATTTGCTGGGCTTGGTGGTGGGTGCCTGTAATCCCGGCTACTCAGGAGCCTGAGGCAGGAGAATCACTTGAACCTGGGATGCGGTGGTTGCAGTGAGCACTGATGCACTCCAGCCTGGGTGACCCAACAAGACTCTGTGTTAAAAAAAAAAGAGAGAAAAACACAGACCAGTCAAGCACTGGGTGATCCTCTTACACAGACGCAGCCTCTATACAAATGTGGTGTCTGGCCCTCCAGTCTTTCTTATAGGTGGTTGTAGCTTCCTAGAAATACACCCTCTTCCTCCAAGTGTACCCAGTGGCTTGATTTCCACAGCCTCCTCCCCATCCCTGGTGCCCCACTTGCTTTGTGAGACTATGGACCCATCTGTGTGATCTTCCAGCCAGCCTGCTCCCTCCCTCCCTCCCTCATTCCTTTTACGGGAATCACCGTCTTTGGGGGACACATTGTAAGCAGATAATGCCACGTGCTTTGCTGACATCAGTTACTTCTCCATCTTCGTCTTTCCTGTGCTTCTTCTCCCTCCCCTAGGACTAGAAAGTGGCATCTTCTGTATTAATATTTTAAAATTTAGGCACAGAAAATGAAACATTCAAAGACTTGGGATCCCACTGCAAATTGAAAATGAAACAGTCCAATGGGGATTATTCCCCTTTCTACCCCTCCTCTCCTAGTAGAGATGGCCTAAAGTCCACAAGCAATCTGTATCCAATTTCTCCTTAAACCCTCAGAGGCTGGCACCGCCCCCCTTCCTCTTCCCCATGTTGCCAGCGTCACCTGTAATGACTAGGGAGAGTAATGGATGTATTTGGGGATAATAAACATCAGCTGCTTTGGAACCAAGACCAAATCCTGTTTCCATGCAAATGCAGTTTGTAATAAAAGCCTGCCAGGATGGAAGTACAGGGGCTGCTCTTCTCAGCAAATTGCTCCCTTTGACAGAGCATTCTTCAAAGTTATCCCAGGAGTGATCAAAGCAGAGCAGCGTAGCAGCTGTTGAAAGGATTCGCCTCTAAAGGATTTGGGTGTGTGGCCACTTCTGTTTAATTAACAAGTGACAGGGCGGCAGGGAGCTGTGCAGGGTAGCTTAAATATCGTAAAACACAAGGTAGGATAGCAGCACTTCTTTGCTTTCTCAACAGAATAGGCAAAGCCATATTCTAAAGTAGCATTTGAGGTCATATGTTTCACCATCCCACCTGGCAGAATGAGCTCTTTGCCGATGCTCAACTCTGAAGTGCGCAGAGATTGGGTGAAGGAGGAGGAGATGCTGATATTTGCTGTACGCCTTCTCTGTGCCTGGCCTGACCACAGAACTCAGGGGGCAGAGTCCCATTTAATCCTCAAAGAACACAGAAAGTTGTCTTCCTGGGAGGCGTAACTTCCCACCTCCACTCTGGAGAGGTCAGTAACCTCCTTAAGTTCTCGCAGCTGAGTAATGAGTAATTGGAGTCACTTTCTGAAACCCCAGTTCTTTTCTTCTCTAAGCTTTATTGAAGTGTCATTAACAGATAAAACTTTTATATATTTCAGGTGTATAATGTGATGATTTGCTTTTTGCAAACGTTGTGAAATGATTACCACAATCACCTTAACGAGCACATTCATCACCTCACACTTACCTTTTGTTATTTTTTGTTTATTGTTGTTTTTGTTGTTTTGAGACAGAGTCTCACTCTGTAGCCCAGGCTGGAGTGCAATGGTGTGATCTCGGCTCCCTGCAACCTCCACCTCCCAGGTTCAAGCCATTCTCCTGCTGCAGTCTCCTGAGTAGCTGGGACCACGGGTGCCTACCACCATGCCAGGCTAATTTTTGTATTTTTAGTAGAGACTGGGTTTCACCATGTTGGCCAGGCTGGTCTTCAACTCCTGACCTCAAGTGATCTGCCTGCCTCGGCCTCTCAAAGTGTTGGGATTACAGGCATGAACCACTGTGTCCAGCCTACCTTTGGTTTTTAATGGTGAGGATACTTAAGGTCTATGCTCTCCAAAGCCCAAGCTCTTTTCCTACACTATTGCCTACTTTCCCTGGTCACTGAAGGGAGAGAGAGTCAAGGTTATCCCAGAAGAGGGAATATAATTACTTCCAGGCTAGTGGATGAACCCCAGCACTACCTGAAAACAGAACTAGGGTTCTAAGAAGCAGAGTTGAAGCAGGACAAGACCCCTCAGGGCTCTGAGAGTCCGGAGGTGCTTCTGGGGGAGGGTGTGGTCCCAGAAGAGGAGAATAGTGCTTTGTGGGGAAGTGCAAACAGATGGTCCCGGCGCCATGTCAACTTCATCCTCCTGACCAGCTGTCACTAGGAAAATGTGCCCTAGGCTGGAAAGGGAGCCAAAGGAAGGAGGGGAGAGAAATTCAGACATAAACATGAGCTTCCAGAGCTTCATTATTTTTCATTCTCCTCCTGCCTCCACTTCTAAATGACAGTGGTCTTCAAGGGGTACAGAGAGCAAGCAAGAGCCTCCTGAGTAGCTAGGATTACAGGTGCCTTCCCAGCGAGAGCGTTCCGAGTCAACCATGCATGTCTCTATTACCATGCGGAGTCTCGCTCTGTTGCCCAAGTTGAAGTGCAATGATGTAATCTAGGCTCACTGCAACTTCTGCCTCCCAGATTCAAGTGATTCTCCTGCCTCAGCCTTCCCAGTAGCTGGGACTACAGGCATATGCTACCACGCCCAGCTGATTTTTGTATTTTTGGTAGAGACAGGGTTTCGCCGTGTTGGCCAGGCTGGTCTTGAACTCCTGACCTCAGGTGGTCCACCTGCTTTGGCCTCCCAAAGTGCTGGGATTACAAATGTGAGCCACCATGCCCAGCCCAGATGTGGCAGCTGCTGGGCTGAGGTTTGCATCTGCAGTCAATGATTTGTTTGTTGCACTCTGACTTACACCCACTGCTGGGTCATCCCCTGTGGTCCATCTGTGTGGGCTGCTGTTTGCATTTGCTGGCACTGGGCTGATATATGGCCAGCAGGTAATAGCAGGACCCAAAGGAACTGCCTGCCTCACGGCAGTATTGCCACAGAGTTTCCCACAGATCTGACTTCAGCTGTTAAGCTCTTTGTAAAGCCGTGTCTCTGTCCAGCAGGCTGCGAGCCAAATCAGAGACAATGTGACACCACTCCTGGGACAGATCACAGGGTATGTGGTCAAAAGCACTTTGATTGAGACGACAATTATCTTCTTCCAGCACTGTGTATGTGGGCTATATGTGGTACACCTTTGAATCAACGGGTGGGGGCAATTTCACAGTATTTTACAATGTTTGCAAAAAGGATTTTTGACTTTTATAAGTGTTTTTTTTAAATACTGTCTCCCCATCTTAAAATTTCTGATCAAAAAAATTATTTGCAAATCATTCCTGCTCTGTGCTGTTAGTAATTATTGCTTTTGGAGATCACCTTGATGTCCAGTGATAGCGGTTTGATTAAATGTACCAATGCAAGGACAGGATCTGAAATAACAGCTAGTGTTTCTGGAAGCTCACTGTGCACCAGGCGTGTGCTAAGGGCTCAATCGGCCTTATTTCACTCAATCTGAATAACCTTATGAAGGAAGGGACATTAATATCCCTTTTCATAAATGGAAACACTGAGGGTAGAGAGATGGAGGAATTTTCCTAAGGTCATGAGGGTTTAGATGTGGCTTTTTTATTTTTATTTTTTGAGACAGAGTCTCGCTCTGTTTCCCAGGCTGGAGTGCAGTGGCACAATCTCAGCTCACTGCAACTTCCGCCTCCTGGGTTCAAACGATTCTCCTGCTACATCCTCCCGAGTGTTGAGACTGCAGGCGGTGTGCTACCACATTCAGCTAATTTTTGGTATTTTTGGTAGAGACAAGATTTCACCATGTTACAAAGTAATTTGTATACCAAGTGTGAGATATAAATATGTACCTGGTTATTATAACGACTTTGCAAATTTTAAAAATCAGTTAGGCATTGCCAAAACAGTAAAGCAGGAAGAATTGATTTAAAGTGAGTTGGAAATGTTTTAAACCATCCCATCTCCTCATCTACTCAAAATTTAGATGCTTGTATTTTATTGTTTTCTCCCTATTGTTATATATTTTGGGGTTGAACTCCTGACCTCAGGTGATCCACCTGCCTCAGCTTCCCAAAGTGAAGCCACCTCTCCCAACCCAGGCGCAGCGGTTTAACCCCAAAGTATATGCTCAAAGCTACTGTCCTGCAGGTAAAGCTACTTGTCACTGGGTGGTGAGATTGTAGGCATTTTTATATTCATCTTGTTGTCTGTATTTTCTTACTTATAATATGCACACATTGCTTTTGCAATAGGAAAAAAACCCAAAATATATAACAGTAGGGAGAAAACAATAAAACACAAGAATCTAAATTTGGAGCAGATAAGGAGATGGAGATAGTTTAAAAATTTTCCAACTCACTTTAATTCAGTTATTCCTGCTTTACTGTTTTGGCAATAATTCACTAATTTTTTTAATTTGCAAAGTCATTATAATAACCAGGTATATATTTATATCTTATACTTGGTTTACAAATTACTTTGTAATCAATCTTAATTTGTTTTAACAAATTGGTGGACATGAACGTTCTTTCTAATGTGTCCCTATTCTGTAGACAGAGCTGGAAATAATTAATTGGAAATAAATTAGAAGGTGCTGGGTGCTGTGGCTCACACCTGTAATCCCAGCACTTTGGGAGGCCGAGGTGGGCGGATCACCTGAGGTCAGGAGTTCGAGACCAGACTGGTCAACATGGCAAAACCCCATCTCTACTAAAAATACAAAAACTAGCTAGGCGTATTGGTGGGCACCTGTAATCCCAGCTACTTGGGAGGCTGAAGCAGAATTGCTTGAACCCGGGAGGCGGAGGTTGCAGTGAGCCACTGCACTCCAGCCTGGGTGACAGAGTGAGACTCTATCTCAAGAAAAAAGGAAAGAATGAGAAGGGAAAACCACAAACTTGAGGGAAATCGAATCGTGGAAAAAATAGCGTTAATAAAGCCAGTTCAGGCTGGGCGTGGTGGCTCACACCTGTAACCCAAGCACTTTGGAGGCCAAGGTGGGTGGATCACCTGAGGTCGGGAGTTCAAGACCAGCCTGACCAAGATGGCGAAACCCTGTCTTTAAAAAAATAAAATAATAATAATAATAAAAAAAGCCAATTCAGCATGTTTGGGAATTATGAATCCTTAGGGAAACACAGGGGCAGTAGTTTGGATTGCATTGCCTTCCTGACAAAATGACGTCAGCCAGATTGCAATGTGGTGGATATTTGTCTTTTTCGGTTGCCCACCATATGAATCATCTTATGGGGAATTTCCCATCTTATGAGATACAGCTCACCTCTGGAATAACCAGGTTTCAGACTTCCCAGCCTCCTTTGCAACTGGGCAGGGATGCATGAGCTTAGAAATGCTGATCACATGCACCTGCACATGGCTTTGGATGAGGAGCTGGAGACAGAAAGAAGCAGCGACCACAAGGCATCCATTCTTGGGCCAGGTGTGGTGGCTCATGCCTGTAATCCCAGCACTTCGGGAGGCCAAGGTAACTGCAGGACCCAAAGAGCAAGGCTCTGTCTAAAAAAAAAAAAAGAAAGAAACCATTCTTGTGAGGGTAGTGGCAGCAGCAGTTGTGTCCAAATCCAGAAGACACATGGCAATGATTCTGAAACAGTATCGAGGGGTCCTGGTGCTGGTGATGCAGCCTGCAGCACTGACACCCTCAGAATTGCAACACCACTATCCTCACTGGGTTAGTTTTATGGTGCAATTATGGGATTGCACCTAACTATTTACCACTACGTGGTCGTTCTGTCCCTCCTGAGAAGTCTGCAAGTGATTCAATAACCATTTAATAAATTTCATTTCCATTTCAATAAGTCAGAGTTAGTTTTTATTACATGCAAGTGAAAATTCTGATGGATGTACACGTTACCATTGATTTCCACATATTTACTGTGTATGCCTTTAATCCAATAGTGTCTCTTTTTTTGACAGTCTCACTCTGTTGCCCAGGCTGGAGTGCAGTGGCACGATCTCGGCGCACTGCAACTTCTGCCGCTCCTGGGTTCAGGCTATTCTCCTGCCTCAGCCTCCTGAGTAGCTGGAACTACAGGTGCCTATCACCACGCCTGGCTAAGTTTTGTATTTTTAATAGAGTTGGGGTTTCACTATGTTGGCCAGGCTTGTTTCGAACTCATGAGCTCAAGTGATCCGCCCGCCTTGGCCTCCCAAAGTGTTGGGATTATAGGTGTGAGCCAGCACCCCCAGCCCCAATAGTGTCTTTATACTACAAAATGATTGTAGGATCAGAAAATGCACCTAGGATTAAAAGAGTTTTTCAGAAGCTTGGGGCTTTTAAAAATAATACAAGATATTTGCATAACTAATAATGTAAGATAGCTGCATGGATGATCTAAGCTTAAAATTTTATAGAAGTCATTAAAAAGGATCGGAGAGGGATCTTGCTTTTGTTAATAAATTGGGTCATATATTGAAGTTTCCAAAGGCCGTGAAGGTTGGGATGAAAACATTACTTATAATGAATCTCATACTGAGTTATTTTGCCAAATGATGGTACATTTACATAATAGCAGGAAGTCTTCTGATTTTCCATGTTGCTGTAATTCTAGCTCATTGAGTCCAATAGCATATCATTAATAACTCTTAGGTCAGCCTTGCACCGCTATTGAAATCTGTGTCTGGGGAATACCTAAGAGAAAGAAAACACTCTTTTTCCAGCCATCTTCCCTTTCCACACAGAAGCATCAAATCACATACAGATGTATTTAGGTCAAAGATTTTGTGACTTTTCTGGCCATGTATTTTAATTGAGGTTTTATATGAGGTTAGGGAGAGGTGGGAGTTCTTCAGCCAGAATCTAGAATGCAAGGGTGTTGTTCATGTATAAGACAGTATCCTTTCAGCAAACCTTCCCTGAGTTCCTTTCAGGCTACTGCAGGTGCTGAGGCCATGCATAACTTATATTCGACTCCAAGTAATAGAAAGCCCCAAATAACAGTGGCTTAAATTAGAAAAAAGCCTACAAGTAGTCCAGGGCTGATATTCATTCATGTATATGTGTGTCTTTGGCTTCATTCTGTCAATGATCCAGGATTCTCCTGTTTTATTGCTCTAGTGGGAGTTGCTTTCTCCCCTAAAGTCCCTTGTGGTCTAAGAGGGGCTGCTGCAGCAGCCGCCATTCCTCCGTATCCCAGCCAGCAGGAAAGCAGACGCAGACAAGGGCGTGCTTCCTCCTTTTAGAATACTTCCTGGTTAGCGCTTGATCAGATGACCATGCGTAGCTACAAAGGATACCGGAAAACACAGTCTTTATCCCAGTATCCATGTGCCCAGCTAAGAACTGGAGTGTCTTTAATGGAGGATGAAGAAAAGAGTGAACTCCTAAAGACAATTAACTGCCTCCATCCCAAGCAGTTATGGAGAATTAATCTTCTAAGGGAGGAAATCAACATGTACACTGTCACCTACCTTCTTGCAACGTATTAAATGTGTTTATAGTGATGTAGTCAAAGGGCTGTGGGAGTGGCAAGAAGGGAGAAGCAGCCTGGTAGAGTGTAGAGGCCTATCCAACTTGCTCTAGAGCTTGACTACCAGGGCTTGAATTCATTTTTGGCATTTCATAGCCATGAAGGCCTTAGGCAGATTCAAAACCTCTTTGAACTGCAACTCCTCACCCTATCTTCTGCCTCCTAGAGTTACTAAGTAAAATATGGATACCCAGTGTTCCAATGCTTTTATTTATTTATTTATTTATTTATTTAATTTTATTTATTTTATTTTTTTGAAAGAAAGAAAAAGAGAGAAAAGAGAAAGAAAGAGTGAAAGAAAGAAAAAAAAGAATGAAAGAGAGAAAGAAAGAGGAAGAGAAAGAGGGAGAGAGAACGGGATTCTTGTTCTATTGCCCAGGCTAGAATGCAGTCTAAAAATGAGTATTAAAAACCTCTTTTATGCCAAAAAATAATTATGCTTAAGAATGGAGACAGGAAGGAATAAGGGATGAAAATAACAAACAAGCAGCCAACCAATATTTTATTTAAACCTATGAAATGCTATGCAATTGCTGAGGAGTGATTTACTTCCAATTATGTGGTCACTTTTAAAATAGGTGTAATGTGAT